>JBBMOC010000377.1:0-37109 GCA_037975185.1 Centropyge bicolor
TGATTAACTGTTTTTATGCTTGAATATCCAGCTTGGAAGATGAAGCAGGTCATTAATGTTGCGTTCTATGATCCATGCTTTGGGACAGTGTGGGTACCTTGATGTGTCTGCTGAGCTGTGTGGGGAAACGCTCCTCCTCCACATCTTTAACTGCGGCTTTACCCCTGAACAAGTCAATAGTCATACCAGGAGGCAGGAGACCCTGATGCTGCTGCCACTTCAGAGACTGAAGATGGAGAAATGACAGTGGATTAATTAATCAACAGACACAATTATGCAAACAGGCAGAATTAGAAAATATGTCAGGTTTAAGATGCATTTTTTTTATTTTATGTTGAGCCTGTTATTGACATGACATTTATGCCTGTAGGTTTCTAGATCACTGACCTGTCCCAGCAGAGCCATGAGACGAGAGGGCGGCACCACACTGACCTCCCCTGCCAGGGCCTGGGCGATGGCCGCCCGTCGCTTCTCTTTACTGCTGCCATCTGGGTATGCCTGGACAATAAGTATGACATTGTGAGTGCTGAAAGCAGATGCAGATTATACTGCACTACATTCATCAGTTTTCTTGCGAGATTGAGAATCCTGTTAAACAGAAGTTAGTGCAGCGGTTATTTTAGCTGTTTACCCATGTTCATGATCAATCATCTTGCTTCAATTTCAGTTTGGACTCACCTCTCTGGGATCGAAGTAAGAGCGAGCCAACAGGTTCTCCAGGTGGATGTATCTCTCAGGTTGGGTCTGTTTCAGCATGATCATGGGGTCAGTCTGTCTGAGGAGTGAACGGGCTGCACCCAACTCTCTCAACTCGATCAGCTCCAACACCACCTGGTAAGGAAACAACACACATATTCAGATTCTGAGGAAACATGACTTCAGGAATGATACACCAGGTTCTTTTCATTGAGAGATATGTTGACATGAGCAATAACAATTGCAGAAGAAATTCTGGGTTTTCTTATCACAAAAAAGTAGACCACAGCTGATCCTCACCTGTTCATAAAGGTCTATCAGGGTCTTGTCTGGCAGCTTGAGGGACTGGATGGCTTGCAGGACTGTGTCCCAGTGACCGCTGTTGATATCTGCCACGAAACTCTCTATACTGTCCACAGTGTTCAGAGACACAGTGGTCTCTTCCTGCAGGGTGGCCAGAGTCCGGTGCAGATTATTTTCCTTCAAGTACTGCATGATCAGACGGATCACACTGTGGAAAACACAAATCACCGAAATAGTATGAATGAACTATGCTGCAAGTGGCTCAGTTGAAGCAATACAAACTTCATGGGCTTATTCAAAAGCAAGACACAGTGAATGTTAATGGACAATTTAACAATTGTAATAAAAATAACAATGAACCAAGTTTTACTGCCTAATAAGTTTTCCTTCCCTGTCAGAGCAGAAACTGTGTAACTGGTAATGTAATGCTAATGCTAACTCCTCTGTATTTCAATTGTTTACTCAATAAATAAGCACTGAAAAGACGACGGATGTGTACGGTAATATATTAAATAGTACAGCAACACTTCAGACTGAAAGTGCACTCAATTCATCCAATCAAGACCAGACATTTCTGGGGATGTCTGCAAGTTAGCTTGTTAGCTTAGCTTAGCACGCTAACACTAGTGGACTGGATGCGTCAGGCCTCAGTGACAGAAAATAAGATTAAACTTTGGGTTACTCGCTGTTCATTTATTACAGAAACTGTCCTGCTAAAGGGGAATTAATGAGAACACTTACTCGGCGGATTCCACCTCCAAAGACATGATTATTTATCTGTAAATAGCAGCTGGGAGACACTGTGAGTTCGCAGCTGCAGCGGAGACGAGAAACACGCAGGACGGACACGGAAGTAGTGGGAGGAGTCAGAGGTCTTCAAAATAAAACATTCACCGTGTGAAGGTGGTCAGTTATTTTGAAATAAGTACAAACAATATCAATCCAGGTTTCTGTTACAGTATTACTGTACACAGAAATACTATAAACACGAAAAATCGCTTTTTGAGATTAATATTAATTATTAATATTAGAAACAGTTATCTGCCATAGGTTACTTGAAATTTTTTACCTCCCACAGCCAATATTTACATATCTATTTATTGGTTTGTATTTGTTTGTTTCACTTGTGGTCAGTTATAATTTAAATTAATAATACAGTTCATTCATCCACAATAATAAGCCTTTATGGTGGTTAGCATTTAATGCATTTAGCATTCATCTAAGATCAGTTACTCCAGGGACCAACACATGTCCTTTAAGAGGCTGCAATGGAAATTAGATAAACGAGAGACAACACATTTGGTTGATATTGATTTAATTAGACTAGCCTTCATTCTATCTCCTTCTATATGAAGTCAAAGCATAAATGTGTTTGTGTCCTCCAGCACTCAATCAATAACCTATAATGTGATTGTTATGAACCTTTCATGCTCATGAGCTTCAGTGTGCACAGACTGCTTTGATGCTGTTCCTTGTTTTCTTCCTAGGATGATCAACAGAGGGCGCTAACTGCACAGCTATGGCTCTCAGGGCCTCTTGACTCTCTCCTCTCTGCCAGTGAAGGTCTTTCAAGGTTATGATGATGATGATGTTCAGTGCAGCACCACTTTACTCTGCATGCCCGCCACCAGGGTTTGATTGTTTTGGCCAATCACAACATAATTCCACTGTGAGCTCCGTCCACACTGGAAATGAATTTGGCACCAAAACCACAGCAGACCTTGTTTGGTTTCGTTTGTCTTTGCAGATGGAGAAATATATTGGGAAGCGATGAGGAGAAGCACAGAGGATGCGTAGGGGAGGAGAGCTGTTTTCACAATGCCATAACACCACAGTCATTCTGAATATATTAACACGAGAGCAGAAGAAAAACGTCAATATAATTTCGCCGTCTCCTGGCATGACAAAGCAGAGGCTGTTTGGAGAACGCTCACCAATGAGGGAGACGCCACCATGCTGGAAGAATGACAGCGACACAAAAGGCTGTAATGTAATCACTTCATCCTTTTGAGAATAAAACAAAGAGAATTCTAAATTTATGTGAGGTGCCATTCTTGGTGTACAATAAAGTTACCCGTCTCCATCATAATTAGAACACATTACCACCACAAAGACATTTAGCCATTCTCCGGTCTGACAGGGAGGAAGCTAACACACATGAATTCCACCTGCTCAGTGATGGAGGATGGTGTTATGAATTAATTTCTGACATCAAAACATTTCCCGGCTCAGACTCCCACAAAAGCCGAAGAAGCAAAAAAAAATACTTTCACTGTGTGTCATTTTGTTTACACTGTGGACAAAATGACCAAATCATGACATTCATACAATAAACACTGTTAAATATTCTGCAAAAATAAAAGCATTTGTTTGTGATTCACTGCTTCTGAATCACATTTGTGCAAAACGCTACAGACGATGCTGCATTTCTGGCACGATCCTCGCAATCCCAACCTCTTGTGTTCTCATGGAAACCATTTAAAATTCTAAACTGAAATGACCATTTGGCCACAGTGAACACTCACAGCTCTGACAATAATAACAAATCAAAGCAGAGTCAAGGGCAACTTGTTTAAGAGATGAATANCTGACAATAATAACAAATCAAAGCAGAGTCAAGGGCAACTTGTTTAAGAGATGAATACATGGATGAGTCTATAGCACTGCAGAGTGAGGCAGAGGACGATGAAGGAGCGGGGGAATCGGAGGGGGGAAGGGCACCCAGGGGTCCACGCAGGGCGGGATCTGCCATGGCAGAAGGTCTTTTCATGCGAGGGAGCACTCTGTCTGTGCTCTGGATGGGATCTCATGACAGGAAGTCCAGGTTACGATTTTCACTGTGACATCAGACAGCTGCCCTACTTTCCAAAATTTTACTCTGGATGTGTTGTGTGCCTGCAGAAATGTGCACAGTTGTTGCATCAGTACATTTGCGTTGTGTTTGTCTGATACAGAAACAGCATGCACATTAGGAAATGCTCATACAATGAAGTCAAGGAAAACAAGAGAAAGGAGACCTCCCCTCCAGAAACAGCCAGTTTGAATGGAAATACAAAATAATGGAACCTACAGGCAAGTAAAGGTACTGCAGGGGTCTATTAGCAAAATCCATGAACACATATGTTGAAATGCATGTTTCAATTAAATACAAATTCAGTGCTGACATAACAAGGATCTGAATGTAATGACGATTTTCTAGGTTTTGAGAACAGGAAGTAAGCATGAGTGTGCCAATTATAACAAAAGAAATGCAGACAAACTCACACAGGAAATAGGCAAACCTGCTGCGTGTCACAGCCGAGATTCAGTGGCATTACTTTTAATGGGGATACAAGCAGATAAGAATAAGTTCCACATAATAGTAAATCTGTGCGATGTCTTGTCAGCTGAACAGGGGATTACAGGTGTGCTGTCGGAGTGGGATGCACTGGCTTTCTGAGAAGATGCTTTGCATGCACGATGCTTTTCAGCTAAGCTTCTCAAATTACTAAACAATGAGATGCAGATACCAAGAAACAAAAACTTTATTAGACAAACTGCGTGAGGATTAATGTTAGAGTCATCATCCAGAAGCAGAGTAGAAAACTTGCAGTACTTTCCACTTCACACTAATTATTGGCTTGTTGCATGGAGGGAGAAAAAAGCTGGGGCACCTTCACATGCTGTGTGAGCTGAGCTGTAAGTTGTGAACAGCTGGAGTGAAACATTACATACAATTCTTTGTTTAAGTGGCCAGAATTGATGAAAGAAAGAAGAGAATTGATCTTTGCTGAGATTTTAATTTCTTGTAGAAGGAATATGAACAAGTGCAGTGTGATTCACTAACCTGAGCACAAATCATCTGGTGTTTACATTCTTTTACCTTGAATCATGTGAATACAATATGACCTGGACTTTTCATTTCCATCTGTCCAACACAAGAAAAACAGTGAAGGTTTTTAAATCTTTCTGGATTTTGCTCCAAAAGCTCTGCAGCACTGTTGCATAATGTGGTTGAGCTGTCAATTGGACCTACTAACAACTCCTTATGCCTTATCCACAAATGACATCTCTACATTGCAGCCTCTTTGTTTAGGGTTTGATTCAGTTACGGTAACTTAAACCACTGGTTTCAGGATACAGAAAAATTCCATATGGATTAGAAGAAAGCATTGTTGACTGTTGAACGGAGTCGGGATGCAAACTGTCGTCTCTGGAGTCAAAGTCAGACACTTTGTTCTTCATTTCATTTTTGATGTCACACCACATCTGCCTTTACTGCAGATGGAGGACAGTTTACATGCTTAAGTGCATGAGACTGTTTGGAAGGAAAGAGTATATATAGGTTGCTCAAAGCATTGGAACACATGACCAGTGCTGCCACTTCTCTGGTGAGGACAGTCTCAGAGATATGAAGACAAGCAAGGTTCTGGAAGATCATCACTCGAATCTGAGCATGAGCTGGAAACTGAAGTCTGATTAGATGGACTTCAAGGCAAAGACATCCATCTATCCATCCATCCATCTATCCATCAATCATACTACTCCTATTTCAACTGTGTCTCTTACATGTGAACTTGTGAGGAACAAATGAGCTACAAAGTTATTTGCATTTTCAAACACTCCTCCTTTCACAGCATTTCCATTAAGCACCACCAACTGACTAGCAGCAGCTGAATGAGACGAAGAAGCCTCATTGCTTTGTTTGGTTTTGTTTATGCCTCTTTAAGAGCTTTGCCCTCGAGTGTACCTGATGGCCGAACACAATGAGCAAAGGTCCATTAATTTGCTGCCGAGACTCTACTTACAACTCCTCGCTAATGGCTGATTTCTAGTCAGTCAGCCCTTGAGCCATGAGTGGTAGTGGGTGGAGGGAGTGTGTGTGTAAGAGGTATCGAGGGGGGAGGTTATCATCCAGGTGGAGGAGCCTATTGGCACGTCGATTATTCTCAATGGAGACATTAGAAAGCCAGAAGGGATTATTGATATTCCCAATCTTCTCCACACAAAACCAGGAATAAGGATCAACACGGTAGCTGCAGGACTGTATTCAGTTTGTCAGACAAAGCCACGCGGAGCCTCGTTCACGCTGTAACGTCTTGCATTGGAGCACAAAGAATGAAGGATCATCAAGGTGATAAAGCAGCGAGCGGGAACGTGTTGTCAGGCAGCACACATGTGAACTGATATATGCTGGTGTGGATAAGAGAGGCGTGAAGCGGGGCGCGTTTCTACCCGTGACAATGTAACTAGAGGCTATCCACTTAGCGGCTGAATGCTGCTGCCTCCCCTCAGCTGAAAAGCTCCCGGGGCCAGTTGCATTTACAGAATATAAAAAAGACACCCACAAAGTGCTGACACAAGTGTGCGCTTGTGAGTGGGGTAAGCTCCCTCTTTTCAATTACTCGTCTATCTCTGCTTGTTCCAGCGCCTGCATTCGTGTAAGCCGACATCTACAAGTCGAGGCGTCCTGTTTTTGTAAGGTTGTTGGGGAATTCACTGGAGGGCTTTATGGACATTCACGCAACAAACCAGAGTCTTTTCAGCTGGAGTGGGGATGAGAGGCATGTTTTTCAGAGGCTTTTTTTTTAAAGGGTCGTGATGCCTGTGACGGGCTTTGAGGTGTGGAATATCAGCCAGAGCTTTGTTGTTGAAGCGGCAATAAAAGCTTGCATGAGAGTTTGTGGTTGCATCAGGAGTTTGAAAGAAAGAGCAGTGTCAGGACTTACAACTAGAAAAACAAGAGCAGCTTCAAAAGTTTCTGACTCGCGAGGCTGCAAAAAACTAGGGATGAGCGAGTACACCACTATCTGTATCTGTATCTGTTCAACCATCTACATTATCTGTATCTGTATTCGGAGTGGGCGGGGCCTAAACTGGAAGTGGGCACAGAAAAGGGTGAGGCTTAAAACTGTACATTATTTTAAGTCTGAAATTGATATGGATTGATCAGAAGTTGCTAATAAACTGTATTCAAAGCCTATATACAGTATATCTCCATAATATTTATAATATTATCAGATACTGCATGCAGCCACATACAATAATAATATTAATATAGGCTACTTTGTGTGTTCAGCTATATGTGTGTATGTGTGTAAATGGTCTGTGGGACTGTTTATTTTTTTAATGATCTGTGTGAACTTCATGATTCATGCAAACATCCAGTGATGGCAAACAGGGAAATAATATGTCAGCCTTGTTCACTTCTTCTTAAAAGCACCTTGTTCAGTACGAGCAAAGTTTTTCAATTGACTTCATATCACCAGCCAAACTAACAGCAAGCAGACGGTTAAAAAAAAAAAAAAAAAAAACCCTGACCGGAGCGGAGGCATTGACCGACGCGCCGCGAGCCGTTTTCATCTCTGTCTTGTCAAATGCACCGCACACGTTATGAGAGACCATAGACTGTATGCGAGAGACGTGCAGAGACGTGTGTGTGTAGGGAGGGGCGGGCGCTGTGTGTGACTGGCCAATCATAGAGCGCGAAGACAGTCACTTACACAATGAGGATTTTCCTTCAGCACGAGCACATATATTGACAAGTTTTACTCGTATCATACTTGTATTCGTCAAAAATGCTATATCCGTAGTGGATATTCGTTTAAAACGAGTATACGGCTCATCCTTACAAAAAACTAGAATTCTTACTTTGGTTAAATTCTCAATATGTTTTCACGTATAGTCGTTTTCGTGCCTATTCCAAATGGCCACACTCAACAATGGGGTGAAAAACCTGCCACCGTAGCTTCCTCTGGCTGATAAAGTCTGCAAGTCCTCTGATCCCACCAGGGAGAATCAGAGAGGATGGAAAGGTTAGAAGCTCATAGTCCACACTTTCACTCCTGCTGCGGCACATAAACTGAGGATTGTGCACTTGCATGTTCACGGCTCATGAAAACATACTAACGATTCACTGAGCAGCTCGGCTTCTTGCTTTGAACCAGTCTCAAGACTCAACCTTCTCAAACCTTTGGAGAAGCATATTCCCTATAATCCTTCAATGTTCAGAGCCAAAAAAAAAGAAAGAAGGCTTTGATCATTCTATTGAGCCTCACAATTAAAACCTAAATTGTGCTCAGAAACCTATTCAGCAGAGCTCACAGTGGGCAGATCCGGCAGCTTGAAATGAGGTTATTATGCAAAACATAGAAGACAAAAGGAGGCTATTTGCAGTTAATTAACGTGGTAATTTTCTTAGTATCTGTCTAATAATTTATATAGCCGAAATAACGCACGTACTTAGTCCTCTCTGCTTGCTTTTACCGGCGCGCTCGCCTCATTTGTAACCTGCTTGACCGAGCATTTGTATGGCCCTCACACTCTTCCAGGGGAGGTATTGATTTCGGGTGTCTCGCTCATTGGCATGCACAGGCACGATAATAAGTAAATCCATCTTCTGTCAGTCGGCGCTGAAGGGGAAGGCAGTCCTGGGGGGGAGAGGCCAACGCATTCAGGTCCAATTTCCCCGTCTTTTGTTAAGGATTACTATCGTATTGTTTTCTCCCGAACGGTCCCAACACGCCGCGCTGAGCGCCGCGGTCCGAGGGGACTCCGACACATTCGGGATACTCGCCAGCAGAGAGAGTCCAATAATAGAATAAATTCATCCGTGGTGGTTTAATTAACGTGCGCCGTTGGAGTGGAACAAAGCTAGTTGATGGCATATAAACACTCAAAGACACAAGTGCACTCCATGGGAAACATACACCCGAGCTGATGTGCCGTCCTTCTTCAACATACACCAGCCAGAACAGCACAGTTATATAACGTATCACAGTGAAAATTTTGCCTTGTTCTTTACGTCCCGAGGCTCTTTCCCGAAGTGCACGCTGGGCTTTTTTGGAGCGTGTTAGCATACATGTCAACTGTCCACTTGGCCCCCGAGACCCCGCCGGCTTTGAAAGGAGGTCCTTGACATTTCATTCTTTGCTGATTGCAGCTATTTTCACTGTTCCAGTCGACGTGGCAGCGTGAGGCCGGTTTCAAACTGGAATAATGGGCCGTGGACTGTCACCGTGCCCCATGGCAGTTGTCATCTATAGAGACAGGACTGGCACCCACGGTTCCTTTTCAAATGCTGGATCGGGCTGAAAAAAAAATCACTCGTGGGTTCTTCAGGGGATCGACGGCAGAAATGGAACGAGAAATCTGAAATGTCACTGCCTCTCCTCATCTGTCCTACAGCACCACTCTGTGTTATAGCACTTTTTCAATGGCATTTCCTTTCTCTATAGGAACGAGCCTGGCTGTCACAAATGAATAAGAGAATGGCACATTTTATAAAGGTCACATGCTGATCGTGAGAGCTGGATGGTCTTATTCAAATCAGTGTTTTAATTTTAGGATTTGTGATGCATGATATGATCATGACTGTCAGGCAAGAACTGTCATATTTTTATACTATATTATATTTCTTTTCCATTCAGACGATCAGAACAGGAGGCTGTGGCTATACATACATATATATTCATAAACATCTATAAAAAACATCTCCTGCTCATTTACATTCCAGTGTGCAAAGAAAAGGTCAGGAGAAAATCTGGATTAATAATGTTCCTGCCATCTGTTTGTAGCATATAACATTTATCAGTGATATCATGATGGATGTATTCTATATGCACATGCAGTTTCTTAAAGCCCATGTAGCACTATTATGTACAGGAAATACACATTTAAGTACATTATTCTTTTCAAGCCACCTTAAAATCACATGACTATGAGTCTTTAAAATGATATAATAAGTTTATCTGTCCTCTGGGATTAATCCTAAAATGTATGTAAGTTGAGTCTTTCCTGCCGTTTACATCATCAGGCCATTTCATACTTGCATCAATATCATTCATCCATCCATTTCCTATACTCACTTATCTTTTACTGGGTTGGAGGTAATATGTCCCAAAGCACATTTAGTGAGTGATGGTACATTCTGGAAAGGTTGCCAATTAAATTTCCTTTAAATTCAATGGAAACTTAAGGGAAATTTCCATATTGACCCACAACCAATAACACTCTGGGGACAGATTGACCACTTTTCCATTGCTGAGCTTAATTGGTTACAGCCTCTAGGGGGCACTAATGAATCCTTATACTGTTATTGGGTGTTTTTCCTGAATTTAAGTCCCTTTGAGACTGGAACTGCATATGTGCTATAGACTTTAAATCAGTGGTTCCTGACCGTTTCCATTCGTGCCCTCAGTATTTAGGACCCCTGGTCACATACGTTACATATGTAATGCATTACACAAACTGCAAATGGCCTGTTGGTGATTAATGGACGGCCATAAAGGTCATTTTATATCCCTTTTTAAAATGTTTCATATGTTGCTTCTCTAACCAGCACATGGCTTCATTTTAGGCCAAACACAAATGTAAATCAGCTGCCGACTGGAGACACTTTACTTTGCTGTTTTCTTCATGATGAATTCTCACTGATGCAGAGAAAACACCTGCAAACATGCACACAGATCAAATTTGTCTCCAGCGCATTCACACACTCACACACACACACACACACACACACACACACACACACACACACACACTCAGGTGGACTGGAGTGTGAAGCAGAAGAGGCAGAATGTGAGCATCCGTCAATCCCTCCCGCTCCATCGCTGAGCTTCAGAGGGGAGGCCGAGCATCAGGACGTGAGGAGAAAGAGAAAAGCCCGGCTGCAGCATCACGTGCTCTGATCCCCCTCGGCCGTCTGATGCACAGGGAGGCTGCAGACGCTGGTGGCTCCAGGGTGATCGCACTCCATACATCACACTTCACTAAATCTAATGGCCGTCTGTCAGGCTGAGTGGAAACAATGATTTTTGACTCTGTCATGGAGAAGATTTCTTATTACAGATAAAGTGCTGTATTGTATATGCATCATGCCTTGTTTTCTCTTTGCGTTTACTGAAACATGGAACATACACTGTTGAAATGAAAGGTGACTAGAGTTCACTTTGTCGTCTGTGATCTGTGAGAGGTGAATCAGGGGACAAGTCATGAGACGCACAAGCATTAATTCAGAATGTTTAAATGCATAAAAATGTGGCTGTGGGCTAATTGAACGGCCGGAACAGGCTCTGTTGTTTCGAGCTTTTTTTGCAGCGTGAATGCTAATTACTGATGGAGAGACAAAATCAGCCTGGAGCTTCAGAAAATATCTCAAAGTTTAAATTAATGTTTTGTTGCACAGAGTCATTAAATGGATGTATTTTTTTTTTCTGATGAAGCCTCACAGTTCAATTCTCACTGCTCCATCAACCAATCAGCCTTAATTTAAAACCCAAGAGATCATGGAGGATTGGACTCTAATTTACAGTGTGAGTTGGTACATTCTGTGCAGGATGTTTTTCTATGTATGGAATATTTTGTAACATATTCAACTATAGGTGGTCCATGATTTGGATCAATAAAGTCTTAGGGAACTAGTTTTTAGAAACAAATTGACTTTCTTACAACAACAAAGTAAATCCTTTGATTGATTTCATGAGTGATTTCAGATTCAGTTCATTTCAGCCTTTGAGGAATTTGACAAGTAATTTCATGCCATTGACCAACAGAAAGGCTGTTCACAAGGGCCTGTCTCTAAAAAAATGTCCTACAAAAGTTCATGAAATAAAAATTAGATGGTTTGACAAGTTTGTGCTACAGTGTCTTCAAATGTGTTTTTGTTTTGCAGATGAGCTTGTTAGCTTGTTGTTTCCTCTCTCACCAGTAACATTATAATGTCATGAACGAGCTAGTTAGCTACCGGATTATATCATTAAAATTGCAATGACACATGAAGACATTTCATTCTGCCATTTTTCATACGAGCAGAATGTTTTAGCCTAAATGCAAAGCAGCACATCTGGCCTGTAAACGCAGTCATGACACCTCCAAAATGTTTTAACACATCTTTAGAAATGTATAATTTATAGCCTCTCCACTGATGTGACAATTCTGCTCATCATATTTTATGTTTGCCACTCCGTCTTCGGTGCATTTCTGCAATGTTGAGCTGCACTGCACTTTTGTTGTTGCTGATGTTGTGCTATGAGGATGTGTGGCACAAGAATATGCATGTGAATATGTTCACAAACTGGATGTGCATTCAGTCACTACTATATATAACAGATATTTGTTAATGTGAAAATGTGGCAGATTAATACTTTTAGACACACAGTCAATCAAATCCTTAACCTTTGACCTTTGCACAGCCTGCCATTAAAAGTAAAGAGCGCCTGAAGCACAAGCTGAAAGTGACTCACCACATTCCTTCGAGTCAATATTTATTCTGAAAATCATTATCAATCCCATTTCTTCTGATTTAATTCTGAGAAGAGGCGTCAGAAAGAAAAACATCCTCGGGCTTCTTCTGTTGAAGGGAGCAGATTATGTAACATTAGATGTCTTTTGTGGCCGAGGAGAATGGAAGGAACGGATGATGTCAGAGAGCAGAGGTGTTTCCAAACCTCCATTCAGCCCAGTAAAAAGCTTATACAACACTAAAGCCCACACAGACCAACACCGGAGAGCTGATAAGACTCAGAAGCAAATCCAGCACGGGAGGGTGCCGCCACTGGTTTGTGTGTCAACAGGTAATAAGACATAAAGGTGAGTCTGCGACATTTACTTTTCACTTTACGAGTCAAACATAAAGTCTAGGTGGTTTTTAAATGTATTTAATGTAAATTTTTTATTACTAAAAAGACCATGTTCATCATTGTAGGTTTGTGTCTTAGCGTGCAAGCATGTGCTAATTTTAGAGTAAACACAAAGTACATCTGAGGCTCATGGGAATGTAGATATCTTTACAGGTATTTGGTCATAAGTATTGAATGTCAGAGCCAAATTTCATGACGATCCATTCAATATTCTGAAGACTTTTCTTGCAAAACCACAAATTTAAAATGGTGGAAAAATCACCAAAGTTAGCAGGATTCATCCTTTGGGACCATGAATGTCTGAACCAAGTCAGAAGTCAATCCATCATTGAGTTGAGATCTTTGAGTCTGGACCAGTGTTGGACTGACAGACCAACTGACTTCGCCATCCTTGGAAACATGCATCTCCCAACACATCAGCTCAGGATGAAAGAGGACGACTTGGGTGGGTTCGATCCTCCACACTTGGGCAGGATGGGGGTGCAGGCTCAGACCAGGGACTCCACCTGTCTCCAGCTGTCTCCTCAGATGAACCCACTGTGTTTGTATTCTTAGTGTAACATGACCTCATAGACTTACATTTACTTCTTCACTCTGTAGTTATTAATAATCAGGATGATCTTTAATATATTTTCCATTTTATTAAATTCTTTATACGCTGCGTCCCCCATTGCTTTTTCATTCTTATTTCTGAGTATCTTTAGATCTTTTCTTCATGAACTGACGTCTCTTTTCTTCGCTGCTGCCTCGTCTCCCTCAGGGATCAATAAAACTTATTTTATCTTATCTTGTTTCTTCGGGGAAAGTTGACTGAGTGTGAATTTACTCTATCATGAACGTGACCACTCTCGGTCACAGTTAAAGCTTAAGCTTCATCTGAGCCTTTTTAAAAAGAGTTTAAAATTATATCTTTGTATACGTCCATTATTTTACTGCTGTTTTCTATGTAGCCTTTACATTTTCCAATGATAGTGTCTGTAACTGCTAAGCTGTTGGTATTATTATTTGATAAAGAGAAGGAGCAGGGACATGAGTTTCCAGCTCCAAAACAACACTCAACATAGTTGTTGCTTTGTGAAACAGGAAAGAAGAGCCGCACGACTCAAGAGACGGTTCAGGTTTTTCCAAAATTCAAGATCTTAATTTAGCTCAGGTTTGGCAAAGTGAAAGGAAGAGATAAAAAAAAAACAGGAACACGAAACACTGGTAATGCTGGTCTGCTCAACACAAAGGACAAAGACAAGCTGTGAACACAGAGACTAAATAACCTCCACCAGGAGAGGGGGGGGGGGGGGCAACGAGACACAGGTGAAGCCAATTAGGGCGGGTCAGACAATCACAGAGGTGGAAACACAGGAGGGAATGACATGAAAATGAAACTATAAGTAAAACAGAAAGTCTGACAAATAGTGAAAACAAAATAGTGAAAACACTGAAGACATGACTGAAGTTGCTGCTGGAGATTTCAACAAATTTGTGAGGAAAATTTGAGAGAAAAGTCTTGTGTGTATCACGTCATCATGTGTAGTCGAGTCATGAAAAATGGGAGTGAATCAAAAATCTTTTTCTCGAGTGCAGTTACATAGATGTGCTTCTTCGCCTGGGGCCCCACGGAGTTTATGATCGTCACTGCAAATAAATACACAGTATTTCAGAGTGCAGCTCTTGAAATCATCAGTGTTAATAATTTGCGAACAGATGTGGATTTTAAAATGGCGCTGCAGCTCAGTCTCGCTGTGTTAATCGCTGTCTGGGCCCTGAAACTCTGGGAGACGCTCAGTGAAAGACACATCCAGGACGTCACAGCTGACTCTGCCTGCTGCTAAAATGTTTCTGCACTTAGACGTAACCAGTTCCAGTCATATAGTTTTATAAGTCAGTCTGGAAGAGCCATTTAATTTGCCAGCTTTCTCCACAACCTAAAACTTTAATACGCAGCTATCAGAAGGGGGAAAAGTACATTTTGTCGTGCCAATAAATTCTTTCAAAATACATTTATTCACAGTGAAAATGCTGAACCAGCTTCAAATCCCTGCAGATCATAAAGAGTTTAATCTAAATCAGCGGTTTTCAAAGTGTGAGGCACGCCTCCCCTGGGGGGCGCCAGAGGGCTTCAGGGGAGGCGCGGCGAGTGAAAAAATAAACCTGAAAAGAAAAAAAAAGTGTAAACATCTGACAAAAGACAAGATGGATCTATTTTTAGTATCTCAAGTGAAAGTGAGAGAGGGCACAGAGTCTGGGGCGAGCAGAAAACGGAGGAAGTATGACCCTGATTATTTAAAGTTTGGCTTTTCATGTATTGGTCCGGATGATGCTCCGCTGCCACAGAGTGTTATCTGCAAAGAGGTGCTAGCTAACGACAGTATGCCACCATGTAAACTCCGGCGTCATATTGAAACCAAGCACCAAAGTTTAACGACCAAGCCGCTATGATAAAAAAAAAATATCTGACTGACGTTCATCTGTTTATTATCTGGTTTGAGGAATTGCACAAAGATGCCTTAAATTGAATGTATTCAAAAAGATATTAAAAAACTGTGTTAAAATATTTTAAAAACAGATGCTAAAATGTGTTTTAAAAAAGATGTTAAAACATAAAGATGTTACAAATGTGTTTTAAAAATATTAAAAACATACAGATGTTAAAAATGTGTTTTAAAAAGATGCTGAAAACATGCAGATGTTAAAATGTGTTAAAAAAGATATTTATCCACACACACAGATAAAGATGATTAAAATGTTTTAAAACTATGTTTAAGAACATACAAACATGTTTAAGATGTTTACAAAAATAAAGATGTGTATAGCATTTATTGTTTAAAACCCTTTTTAAGCCTGTGTGGAACATACAAAGCGACAACAATAACAGTAATAATAGTAATAATAATTGGGGGGGGTAAAGGGGGGGCGGCATGCTTTTGAGTTCTCTTTAGGGAGGCTCGCTATCCCACACTTTGAAAACCCCTGATCTAAACCATGAGAATGAAGCTTGATATGATGACATATACTTATCTATGTCTCTGAAATCCTTTCTGTGTTTTGACTTCCACAAGGAGTTTGTGCAAGAAAAACACACTGAACCTGAACAAATAGTACACACACACACACACACACACACACACACACACACTTACAGATGCACTTTCAAAATCTTAACTTTCCACCTTTGTCAGTGCAAATGGGATCGAGGCCTGATGCTTTCTACTTGGCTTCGGTCTGACCTCCAACAGTATGACATTTCTCCACACACTCAAAAGTGTATTTCTCATTAACTCCAATGACATTTAGACTCTTTGGGGTGAGCTGCTCTTTCAAAGCACAGGCGCTATCAATAATTTAGAAGTGGAGATGAGATTTGCATCGAGGGCCAGATTCAGATAGATGAACTGGGTCCTCGGCTCAGGGTGTCGCAGCGTGTGAACCTAAAGTCAGATGAACCTCTCTTTCATTAATAATGCAGAGTTTAATTTAAATTGTGTGAAAGGGCTCGCTAATATTTTTATTTCTTAAACTAACATATGTTATTTGCAGAATAGATTTCATTTAACAAAAGTAAAATAAAAAAGTACAAACTGTTCCAACAGTTAGGCTCATAGTTTGTCGTCTTTTCAGATACTTAGTTGTGATCAATCGGACAAAACAAAAAAGAAACAGTTCAACATTTGCACATTTACATACGTAGCTGAGGAGCTGATTATAGTAGTTTAGTGTAAAGTTTGGAAAAAGGCCAAACAGCTAATGTTGCTCTCTTCAAAGTTCAAAAGTTCCTCCACTGAAACCACATGTTGTCATCTTCATATTTCAGTTTGTATTCAGATTAATCAAACAAGACATATTGTGTTAAATAGTCGTTCGAGCTGCTGATGTTTTTATCTGTTTCATGTTTAGACGCTACGAGAGGTCGAACAGCTGAACAATGGATAATGAATATGTTGTTTTTCATGACTCCCAAAACATCACTTCATTTCATTTTATTTCATTTTGTATTACATATTGTTTACTATATATATTCTTACCGTTTTGCTTATTGTTGTTTGTTACTGTTGTGATTATTTTTAGCCTTAATGTAGCTCCTGTAACAAAATAATTTCTTGTGAAGGATCAATGAAGTAACTGATCTAATCTAATAAAAAGTGATTGTTGCAGAGAACCGTGGACAGACGTACTGGACCAACACATGGCTAACATAGTTTGGTTAGATTTAGGCAGCAAGGACCATGGACCATTGAAAGGTTTTAGCCTTAACAGCAAACATGCTTTGGAACAACCCAAATACAAAACAATCAAACCACATGTGGAGTCTTGGTAAAACCACTCGAACCAGATTCAGAGACCAGAATCTCAAACAGTACAAAAATGTGGAGACCTGAACCTGAAGAGATTCAGTAAAGGATTGCCATTTGCTGACATTCCTGGTGGACACAGATTCACTAGACAACATCCTGCTCAAAGTATTCATGAGAAAAACAAAGGAGTCCATTAGTCGACACTTTGGAAACAGAAATCCATAAACAAAAGCTGCAGACGTGGCTGACAAACAGCCTCCGTTAGCTTCAGCAGATCTTATCTGAAAGGACGAGATCTCATCTTCTTGCTCCTTTTTATCGACGATCTCACTCTTTCCCCTGAAGTCGGGCTCTCGGCCGCACGGCCGTGACAAACACAATCAGAGCGACTCGGGGGGATTTCGGGGCAGATTCAGCATGATATTAAAGGTCATCTCATTTTGCTCTGATTAACTCACTCCTTTGTCTTTTATACTCTCACAAGGCAATAAATCTTTTTTTCGTCCTGCTCTCCTGCAGAGCTCCCTCTCACACACTCACACATGGAGTTTTAATCAATCTTCTGTCTTCGGAGTATAATGTGTCTGAATTGCTTCCCCCTCCTTTGGAAAGGTGATTTCACCTCTCTCGCTCCCGCAGTGAAACAGAATTAGTTTAAGTTGCA
Organism: Centropyge bicolor; assembly: GCA_037975185.1. Taxonomy (NCBI): domain Eukaryota; kingdom Metazoa; phylum Chordata; class Actinopteri; family Pomacanthidae; genus Centropyge; species Centropyge bicolor. The sequence goes on from JBBMOC010000377.1 coordinate 17,571, forward strand.
ATCCTGAGCATCAGTACAGAGGGAATCCCTCTCACAGCTCCAGTGCAATCAGGCCTGGCTGTACGTTCACTGCCTCCACTCCATTACTGATGATAGACTCCTAATATGCATCTGGTTGAAAAGCTCCTCACAATGAAAGGATGTGTTTGACTGTGCAATTTATACCGAGGAGTCGATGGGATTCAAAGAAGTCCCTCGGACACAAATCAAGCATTCTGAAGGCGTTTGATCGTGTTGTCTTCAGAGCTGGACGAGAAAATGGATGCAATTCACAATTTAAGCGCTACATTACATGTTTTTAGTAGGGATGAGCGAGTACACCACTATCTGTATCTGTATCCGTATCTGTTTAACCATCTACATTATCTGTATCTGTATCCGTACTCGGAGTGGGCGGGGCCTAAACCGGAAGTGAGTGCAGAAATGGGTGAGGCTTAAAACTGTACATTATTTTAAGTCTGAAATTGATATGGATTGATCAGAAGTCCCTAATCTACTGTATTCAAAGCCTATATACAGTATATCTCAATAATATTTATATTATTATTTTCATGAACTGCAGAGAGAAAGTGTCAGATACTGCATGCAGCCACATACAATAAAAATATTAATATAGGCTACTTTGTATGTTCAGCTACAGCTATATGTGTGTATGTGTGTAAGTGGTCTGTAAGACTGAAACGAGTATCCGGCTCATCCCTAGTTTTTAGCCTTTAACAGCTGGAAATCTCATATATACAACAGCAAACAGTCACTGCATTAAAACAGCTGAACTATTACATCAAGTTTGACTGTGAAACTAAATTGCTCTGTGTTTGTTCTGTTCAGGCAAATATGGCTGACTGTCAAAATCCTTTCACACATTATTTCACATATAGTCGACTATTTGCTTTAAATCTGTTCATTAGTTTTTCAGATATCAGGAGGTAAAACATTCTTCTTCTTCAGTTTTGAATCGTATATGTCACATTGGACAGACTGGGAGGGAGAGAGATTTGAGAGAGAGAGCGTTCATCCATCTTCAGACAGAGTGTTCTTCCGGCGCTCTGGTCCATTATGCCATTAGAGCCTCTTTTACCTGTGTGTGTGTGTGTGTGTGTGTGTGTGTGCATAAAGTCTTCTGTCTCCTCCTGCTGCAGGTAAACATCCTTTATTACAGAGCAGATAGTTGCTTCCTCGGCCGTCGGCTTCCTCCTTCTCTGAGGATCTCCAGTCAGCCTCGGCTTCCTCTGGCGTCCCCGTGTCCTCTCGTCCTGCACGACGGTAAAATAATGGCTGTTGAATAGATGGCTGATAGCATAATGACACATTGCCTTGGGATGCTGTATAAACGGCAGGTCTCTGGTGGCCACGCTGGAGCAGCAGATAAGTGAATGTGTTCCTCTCAGAATAGTTGCTGGGATGCAGATTGTGAAGCGAAGTGGCACTCTATGTTGCAGCGGGGTGAAGAGCCGTGCCGTGAAATTCACTTGGCTTTTACCGAGATTTGACAAATTCAGTTTTCATGGCGGTTTAAAACACTGATCTTCCGCCACGATGGTGCGATTTCACAGGGAATGAAAGACGAGTTTGGATGAGTTTGAGAGGAGTCGCAAGTTCACGGCCGTCGTGTGGGGAAACTTTTGTGGAGGATTAAAAAGCCTAATCTCAATATCTGCTTTCAGAGATACAAGACATGAAGGATTTCACAGTGAAATCCAGCTCCATTCACACTCCATTAGCCTCAATGCCGACATAATGCTTCAATTGTTTGGTCCGGCTCGTTTGGACTCGATTTTCAGGCCACCAACAAGTGTCTTTGTCTCAGTCCTTTTTAATATGATTTCAAAAGAAGTTCACTCATAAAATATTTGAGTTTACATAACCAAATTAATATCACAACAAAGGGAATCTGTTCCAAAACCCTTTAACCCCAAAAATCAGTTTATATACTTGAAAATGGTTTCTGCCAAATATATTTCTGATTATATAATAAGAATAAACCAAGACACAACTTTTCCAATATTTTATCCAAACATAAATTCTATTTAACTGCGATGAGCTGATATTTTCGAGTGAGATACATTGAGGTTCATGTTGTAACTTTCTACATATGTTCATTAACATAACATTCAGCATAGTTTGACAACTCTACGCCGCATTCCTTTGTTGTTTTTTCTTTTTCTTTTTTGTCTTTCAGTTCTTATAACTCTTACTGTTTTTACTATTTTAAAAGCCTCCTGTGGACAAGAGTTACCAATTAGCATGTGTGCTAACACACTCAAACAATACATCTGGTTTGCCCAATGTAATTGTGATGTCCACATCAAATAAACAATAAAATAAATAAACATAATTTGCAACTTTACTGTTGCAAATGAGTTCTGTATTAACAAAACTTTAGGAGATAGACGATAGCTGTAATGTCACATTTCCTTTGATTTAGTAGTTCCATTTACTTCCTGGCTAAAATGCTAAATTTGTGCCTTTAACTAAAATTATGTTCCTTAATATTTTGGTTTAACTGACTTTGCTATACACTAAAATGAGACAGTTGTTATTCAGCCTGACTCAGTGATGTACAGGCCTTTCACTTTTTCCAATTAGCCTAAAAACGTCTTAATGTTCGAGGATGTTTGTTTTGTTTTACTAACAAATCAGCATCAAATGACACATTGGTTCCACCAACATGATTTCCAGTCATTGAGGCTCCAGGATAGACGTTTCTGCACGTCAGTACAAAAAACTGAACATTTGTGTCAATGTCATCCAGAACTGCTGTGCAATGTGCACAAGGATGCACATTCATGATGCACATTACTGCCAGTGGGTTCATACTATTTCATTGACAAGTGGTGTTGAGATGCAGGGACATGCAGCAACACCAGCAAAAGGCAGGAAAGAAGACAAATACTCAGCTTATCTTTAGGTTGTTTATCACAATAAAGACTAAAAGCACTCTTCCTCAAACGAATGTCTGACGTTGATGATGATGAACGATTGTTTTAAAGATATCATCTGGCTCCCTTTAACCTTTAAATTATTTGTACTGAAATATTCATATCCTCCTTTCATGAATAGCTGGAGTTCAGATTGTGACCAAGCAGAGTGAACTTCTCTGACTTATTGCCCATCCAGTGAGAGACGAGGAGTGGAGATGCCTCAGTTCTCTCGACAAAAGCTTGTGAGTGCACTTTCATGTTCAAACTGCAGAGTGTTGCTGGGAAGGTCTGTGTCTCCAAGCAACTGTCAAATTCCCCCGCTGAGGGGAGCTGACCATGTGCGGCGGCACCAAATCAAGTCACTCGTCCCAAATTAACAAGGCTACAGATGAATTAAACATGAATATCTCTCTTTAGTCGGCGGTCCGCAGAGAGGCACTCACTTATCACACACTCATAGTACTACTGGTGTAAAGAGGAGGCTGTGATTGTGATGCTGTGATAATGTCAGAAGAATCATCTTTAGTCACGATCAGACAGGGACATCAATCTCATTATCTGTGAGTCTCTTTCTTCTTTTTCTGTCTCTCAGTGGATGTACATTACAGTTCAAAAGTCTGGAATCCACAAAAGCTTGGTTCAGTACATTCAGAGGGCTGAGACCACGCTTTAGTTCTGAACGGACTTTCTGGCTTTTAGGTTGTAGAACGTCCTTTTTACCAAAAGATGTCATTTATAAAAGTCGTGTTTTGAGCATTGAGAACTGTACAATGGTTGAAAGAGACTGAAAACTGAAAGGACAGGAAGAGACAAAGATACATCTGAGCAACAGTTAAATAAGAATATGAGAAATGAGCGCAGTCTCACTCCCAGCACGTCAAAAACCGAGACTTGGTCAGAGCCCTTTAGCATTGGTTTCTGGTTGGTTAGCAACACAGTCTCACTCCCAGCACATCAAAAACTGACGCTAAAGGGCCCTAACCAAGCCTCGGTTTTTGACGCACTGGGAGTGAGAATGTGTTGGAGAAATCATCATCGCCCTTGAAGAAGAAATTGAAAGCTTAGCATCTAACAGGTTCCTGTTTCAGTGTACAACAATGTCTGTAACAAGCTGGAGCAGTTGCAGAGATTTAGCAAAGCTTTTCTTAAAACTTCAAAATAGAAATAGAAGTTTGATGTGTGGCTAGCTACCACAGAATATAAGATGATCATAATACTGACAAATCACAATTTAAACCTGTTCACTCTTGCCCTTTTTCCACCACGCTGGTGCTAGTTCGAAGCCTCAATTTAAAGCCACTATGTGTACAACTTTCATGTAATTATTTGAAATTCGTGGTGCACTCACCACTCAAGTCTAAAAGTTAGAAATTTAATACACAATGGCTTTAAATTAGCCTGGTGATGAACTGGCAACCAACGTCAGCTGGACTCCTGTTCATACCAAGCAGCAACCTCCGGCGCTGAAAAATGAAGCCAATGCGGAAGTGCAAAAAAGCTGCAGTTCCTCCAATAACCGCTAGAGCAGGCTGCAGAAGGGAGTCAATTACATTTAAGCCCCATGTTAAAATGTCCGATTTTACGACAGAAAAAAACACATGTACAGCCTGGTTCAAAACATGGCTCTTGTCTCATAAGCTGTTTTTCTACTCTATGACAACTCTTTATGAGGCGTTCATTTAAAATATACAAAATACATCATTATGCACAATTCATAGCTGTCAATCTAAGTGGCGCCACTTTGATTGACAACTAGCCACTGACGGTCTAAAGGCCATCACCCCGGCTAATTCTAGTCACTGAGTTTGATGGATTGGTCACGTTCATGGGGTTAGCCGGCTAGCAACGATATTTAGCATTTAACCTAGCTGGTTAGCCATAACTAGTTTGATTATTTCAAATAAAGCGGCTTTTTTCAGCCAATAGCGTTCATTCAGCCGGCCCATAGGACCCGTCTCAGCTCCGCCCTCGCTCCACCTCTTTGTCCATATTTGGAGTAACCGGAGGTAGGCTACCAAGATGGCTACGCACTACGATTTGCTTCATTTTTGCTCTTCAGAAACCCATGGGTGACGTCACGGACACTACGTCCATATTTTATAGCACTAGTTCTTTGTGTTTCCACCGCATAAGCACCGGCTCCAGGTGCTAATAACCGGTTCCTAGCAGGCACCAACTCTTTACTGATCCAGAGCTAAGCACCAACTACGTCAGGGGCTGGGTTATCGTGAGTAGCCAGTTTCCAGTTTCGGACTGGACACGCACGCTGTAATTTGTGTCTGTTTTCGTCCGTTGTCCAATCGCAGATGCATTGAACTGACTCCCAGGACACACGAAAGTTTTGCACAAACTGTTGCGCTCAACTGCTGAAATCTGGTGTCCAAGAGATCACGGATGTGCCCAAGCAACAGGCGACCTCCACCTCGCAGTCAGCCTTAAGACCCTCTATAAAGATAAACATAGATATTATCATCAACTTATTGTGTTTAACCGCTATGTAATCGATACATACTTAGTCGAAGCTAAGTAGCCGTAGCCGTTGTTGGTAAACGGCTACGTATGCAGTGACGTACTGACGTTTTACGGTGACACAATGGTGTGGCTCTAACTTAGCTCCTGGCCAGTGGAAAAGCAAACCGGTTCTTAGGAGGCATGAGATTTGAACACGCTAAGCACCGAACTAGCACCTGGTGCGTCTGTGGTGGAAAAGGGGTATCTAAGCACCGAGCAGACTGCAGGGGGCCCAGAGAAATGGGTTTTTTGGTTCAATAATGATCTAGAATTCCTTACACTTCTCTGGACTGGGAAACAAATCCAAAAGGGTATTTGGGGGTAAATTAATTGGAAACATAAGACGCACCACTTCCTGAAAACTTTCCTATAAAGATCAAACCGACATCGGGGTCTGATCCCAGCGTTCACCCTCACATACTTCGTCATCTGAGAAGTCTGCAGCACTCAGGGCTGGTCTGCTCTGAAAGTCGTTAAGTTAATAGAACATCACTTTTTTGCTTACAAATGGGGCCGAACAAGAAGTACTGAGACATAAATCAAATATGAAATATGAGCCTCACTATGATCCGCAGCCTCCCCTCTGCTTCTGCTAACAAGGCTTCGTCCTGCTCATATTACCATTCAGAGCTGCACCTGCATAAACTGATGCACTTACACTCAACACACAGGTGATCATGATAAAATAAAGGTTAACCCTGATTAACCCAGAGGGCTTTGAACAGCAAATATAAAAGCCTTTATCAGCTGGGGTTTAAAGAAGTCAAGTGCTGCTTTCATCCTCAGGATTGGAGGTCCCGCTGGTTTTTATTCTGACCACCATAATCAGACTGATTAGTACCTGGCTTGTTTGTTCAGTCACTTACACACAAAACCAGCACTATTTCAGATTATACAGAGGTTTTTTTTGTTATGACTGTGACTATTCACTTTAAAATGATTCCAGGTAAAGTTCCTCACACACTGGGAGCGTTTTGTTTCTGCAATTAATTTGGACGTCAATTTTTTTTTTCGAACTTGTATCCTGTCAATACATCGTTCACATCAGCGACGTTTTCTCGTCCGGCGATATTGCGGCTTTTATTTTTTCGGATCAAGGTCGAATTTTCCGAAGTTTCGCATCCTGTGTGTCCACTTCTGACCAATCAGATTGCGTGTTGTTGAGCCGTCACATTCATTGGTGTATCCAACATGGCCGACCGGCTGATTGTTTACGTGTCGGAGAACAGAGTGCTTTTTGATAAAAAAACATAAAAATTACAAGGACAACGACCTGAAGGACAACTTGTGGAGAGTCATAGCGTCAGATCCATATCTAAATCCATATCATCGCTATAAAGCCCTCGACCTCTTCAGCTCGTGAGGCTGCTCAGACTGGAGCTCGTGAGCTGCTCAGAGTTCCTTGGCCGGTGACAGAGACCTCAGTCCGCGCTCTGGAACGACAGCTGCAGCTCCATTGAGACGGATAGATGTGTAACCTTTATATGAAGGTGGTGCAGGATGACGGATGAGCGCCGAGGAAGATGGAGCGATCAACGTGATCAGTGTTGTCAGTCCAATCTCCCTCCATCAGCGACCTGGGGAGGCAGTCAGCTACCATCAGTGTGTAATCTCCAGCCCTGTCCACGGGACGGACGGACAATTATTTAACCCCATGGCCAGTTGAGAGGACTGGGATTTGCTCTTTGCTATAGGAACAAAAAACACTGTTATCATTTTTATATAAGATTGTGTTGAGGATTGTGCTCTTTGTTCTCTCTGTCCAATTTATCCGGCTCTATCTCCATCTCGTCTCGTTGGCTGTTGAGTCTCATTTTCCATAAAAGAAAGGACAAATCTGCAGGTGGAGACGATTTAACAGGTAACTGTGAAAAAAGTATTCTTACTCCAACAACTGACAGCTTGAAATGAGGTGGGTCAGTCCGCCACGAATTCAAAACACAATCCACATAAAATCCCTTCCTTCTTCTTTTTGTGATACATTTTTAACCCCACTGGATTTTCTGTGTCTGTGTTTTTTTTATTCTGCCTTTTCTTTTATTCAACTTTTTATTCCTTTCATGTGCAAATAAACTTTCAAATTCTTCTCCGCTTGCTTTGCTTTGCAGAGTTGCATGGTAAAATATTTCATCCCGCGCCGACGCTGTATGGAACCAGACACAAAAAGAATAAATGCACATATATTTTCACACATTTCCTGTTAAGATAAAAAAAAAGAAAAAAAAGGCGGAAGAGGCTGATCAGACCTGGATATAAATCAATGTCACTGCAGCTGTGTGGTTACATTATGCTGTCACATAAGTCTCTGTTGACCTCCCTAACACACACACACACACACACACACACACACACACACACTCAGTGTCAGTCTGTCACCAGAGCACTGTCTCATCTCCCTGCTGTGACGGACAGGCAGAACACAAACCCACTTTCTCTCTGCCAGCCTGAATCCACTCAGCGCTCAGAGACTCCATGTCACACACACACTGACATCATCTCTCTTGCTCTTTGTGAATCTATGTCTTTTCTGTTTTTCAGGCAGTTTTTCTCTTGTTTTGCCCGTGGAGAGTTGAGAGCTGTCGACGTATAGACTGTCATGTTCCAGCAGCAGCAGCGGCTCTCATGTCAGATAGCACACACACTTCTGCTGCTCGCTGTGGCTTTTCTCAGCGTCGCCACATGCCAGCTGCCATGGTGTCAGGTGGGTGGAACAAATGTCACCGTTTTATAACCTTCATTTAGTGAGAGAAATGTTCATCTCCACCAACGTGTTGCTTCATATACAAACCCGGAAGCTGAGTTTAGATGTGACCCCTGGAGAAGCTGGGAGGCTTCTTTCAGGTCAGGATGTGAACCGTCGAGGAACATTTCTGAAATCAACTCTATTCAAAGTGCTTTACAACGATGCTTCACAGTGCTTTATTACATTAAGAGCTCCACAGAAAAAAGGGCATGGAATGAACCATAGACTGCATAAAATATGAACGTAGTGTCCATGACGTCACCCATAGGTTTCTGAAGAGCAAAAATGAGGCAAATCGTAGTGCGTAGCCATCTTGGTAGCCTACCTCCGGTTACTCCAAATATGGACAAAGAGGTGGAGTGAGGGCGGAGCTGAAGCGGGTCGAATGAACGCTATTGGCAGAAAAAAGCCGCTTTATTCGAAATAATCAAACTAGCTACGGCTAACCAGCTAGGTTAAATGCTAACTGGCTAACCCCACGACGATCTCTTTCCCAAACTCAGTGACTAGAATTAGCCGGAGTGACGCCCTTTAGACCGTCAGTGGCTAGTTGTCAATCAAAGTGGCGCCACTTAGATTGACAGCTAAGAATTGTGCATAATGATGTATGCTGTATATTTTAAACGAACGCCTTATAAAAAAATTCGCCCCCCCCAGAGTTGTCATGGAGTAGAAAAACAGCTTATGAGACTAGAGCCATGTTTTGAACCAGGCTGCAAATATGTTTTTTCTGTCGTAAAATCGGACATTTTAACATGGGGCTCAAATGTAATTGACTCCCTTCTGTGGCCTGCTCTAGCGGTTATTCGAGGAACTGCAGCTTTTTTGCACTTCCGCATTGGCTTCATTTTACAGCGCCGGAGGTTGCCGCTTGGAATGAACAGGAGTCCAGCTGACGTTGGTTGCCAGTTCATCACCAGGCAAATTTAAAGCCATTGTGTATTAAATTTCTAACTTTTAGACTTGAGTGGTGAGTGCACCAAGAATTTCAAATAATTACATGACAGTTGTACACATAGTGGCTTTAAACTGAGGCTTTTAGGAAAACATACTAACAGTAGAAAACTGAGGAACTTGAGGTTGTGAGAGCTCCACCTCCGCCTCTCTCTACTCGTCTTCTATCTCGTCCATCTTACCCACAGTTTGTCATATATTTCATGCAAATCAAGCTATTTTCATGAATGGACTGAAAGCAGACACAGAGCAACATGTAAATCTAAATACCTCAGAACTCCGAGTTCAGACTTCGACATTCATTCACCACTTCCCTCTTTAACCATTTAGCTCAGACGAGCACTTTCCTCTGCTTTCACGATGTCTTCCTGTTCGCGTAACGACCCAGCGATCGTCTGCTGTATAAAGACCCTCGCTAATGATGACGTGAAATGAATGAGTGTCACAAATGGCTTCTTCCTGTTACTGGTCCAACAGGCTGTGATTTCAGGCGGAGAGAGCGAGCAGGACGAGCGACCGGCCTATTTATAGTGAGCGGACGTGTGTTTGTATGTGTTTGTAATGAGAGCCAGTCAGTTGGTAGCGTGAGTCGCTTCAGCTCGGCCGGATCACTCCCGCTGCCATTAGTGGGGAAGTCAACACTGAGATACAGGCTCTGAATTATTTAATAGCACTTCTGTATGTTTGCAGTCACGCCAGCTCCTTCGTCTATACGTTTTGACAGACTGAACAAGCTGCACAGACAACAAACCTCCTCATGTTACAGGCAGCTCCGTCGGCTGTTCGGCAGAAGCACGTCACTCATCTCGGTCGAATATCACACGTCTCTCTAATTAGACGTCTCGGAGAGATGAGAGCGGCGCAGTCGGCCGTTACTGTGGCTGCGGCCGCGCTTCGTCAAAGCTCGAAGCCAATCCGACACATGATGGAGTCTCTGCTCTTTGGTCCTCAGTCAAATCTGGTTTTCCTTTGGGTTTGCATTTGTGTGTCTGAGTCCCACATATGAGGCATTTTGGATCGGCAAGTTGAGACAGTGGATTCAGCTCCAGAAAAGTTGACAAGAACAACACTGAAGAGTCTGGACAAGATGGCCACCGGGCAGCGAGCGATGGGAAGGAGCTGAACCACATCAGCTTTATTCCAACTGGATCTTATTTACTGCTGAAAGTAGAAAAAGAAAAGCTTTGGTCCAGTTTAAAAAGATAATATAATGTTACACTGTGCACCTGTTTGGTATATGTACATTTACAAAAGCAGCATTTTTAATAATTTGACTGTAAAATTTTTAGGATTTCTAAAACTTTTTTGCAACTATTGTGAGTTTTACTAATGCATCTGGGTCAGTGCTATAGATATATAATTTGTGTCATAACATCAGTGTCATGGGTTGGTGTTTTTGTGTTGGTGTCTTTGGTTGTGTTTTTTCTGTTCTACTTCTTTCAGTTGTGGCAGGAGGCGTGGCTGGTTTCCCCTCCCCCCTCCTGGTTACCTGGCAGATGAGGCACACCTGCTCACAATCACGCCAATCAACTCTCCCAGATAAGGCCGGTCCGGACTCCACTCCGGCAACTGATCCCGGTCCCATTTCTCTTTTTGAGTTTTTTGTCAACCTTTTTGTCATGAAACTGTTTTTACGTCAACCTGTCTCAGACTCTGCCTCAGTTGGTCCAGACCTTTGATTTACCATCACAATCAGCAGGATGTAATCAGTTAATATTATAAAATTATAAAATTTGCTTGTTGAAGAGCTGGTGGAGTTGCAACATAAAGATGCATTTCAACAAACTGGGAACTGAGAAGAAACCACAGACCCAAAGCTGAAGCCAAGTACAAGATTCAATGGTTGATGCTGCTCCACAAGTTTGAGCTGGCATCAACTTTCAGTCGGATGGTAAATAAGCAGAGGGTGGAAACATGTCTTAATAATATATGCTTGAAATGGATTGGCGAGTGAGTGAGTGAATACATGATGTGTGGCTGAATAAAATACATGAATAACTAATACATCAATACAAAAATGAGGATTGGCTCAAATTCAGATTCTTGCCAAAAAAAAAAAGTTTTTCGTGGCTCAGTAGATTTAATTGCCTCTTTCTTACATCACATTTCATCAGGCAGTGAAAAAAGAAACCCCGTCTGCCGCGTCAGCACAATATCTCAGCCGGCGCGATGAAATAACACTGGTCGATAATGAAGAAATAAAACCTCAGAGGTGGAAGCCAATATCCTCCTTGGGTCGCTCTGTTGTTAATTCAGTTTCGCCTTAAAGACACTGTGTGTGAACCTATTAACATCGTGCAGCTTAGAGTCAGTGGTATTAGAGGAGATTTCCTCTGCTGCTGCACTTTTTACACCAGGAGAGTCGAGCTTTTGGAGTTTTAGTAGCTTTAACAAGGGAAATAAAAGATAAAAAGTCCTGGTCTGGGAAAAAGAAGAATCCATACTGACAAATAAACCATCTAATGAGAGCAGGCAACAATCCAACATGTCCTCTGAATAGGTTAGTCAGTGACTCCAAAAATGCTATATACAGTATGACTGTTCTCCAAAACACCAAAACTGTTCCACCTTCAAACACACCAGACCTTTATCATCATCACGTGGTTCATGTTTCATGAAACACTTGCAGTGACATTTAAGGTCCTTACACATCGGGAACGACGTTAATATACGACGCGAAATTGCGAAACATTCGGAGGCGAATTTTGACGTACCGACTAAGCGCGATGCGATTTTGCGACGTTCTGAGGGGAAAAAAAGACGCATCCCGGGAGGAAGCGAGAGGACGAAAATGGAGTCAGGTAACAACCGAGACCTAATTGTTATGTGACAGCAACACGATTGAGTTTGAAAATACAAATAGTATGTTTTATCTGAACAGGTTAGCTCACGGGCTAAAGTTACTTAGCATAGATGAAAGTTAAAACAAAGACGTTTAACAAACTGTTTAAGCACACACACCATCGTCATATGCGAGATCCGGTCGGTCGGCCATGTTGGATACGCCAGTGAATGTGACTGCTAAACAACACGCAATCTGATTGGTCAGAAGTGGACACACAGGATGCTAAACTTCGGAAAATTCGACCTTGATGCAAAAAAATAAATGCTGCAATATCGTATTGACAGGATACAAGTTTGAAAAAACAAAACAAAACTGACGTCCAAATTAATCGCACGAAAAAAAACGCTCCCGGTGTGTGAGGATCTTTAGGCATCGACACGACTTGGTTAGGTTTAGGAAAAGATCATGGTTTGGTTTAAATAGGTAGACTTAAGTTATATTACATATGTGATGTGAGTTCCTCCATCCATCCCATACTCCTCCATATGTGGACTCTATATGTCACCTGACTTCCTCCTTTGCTCCCATACAACCATTAGAAGTCACCAATAGAAACAACAGTAGAACAATCAGACATGTTTGCTAAAGAGCTGTAATGTCACCACGGAGGCTCATGAAATGTCTCCTGAAGGCTTCATTTGATCCACTGCAAGTCTAATAATAGACCTCACACTATTTCTAATCTGAGCCTATTTGCAAGATAAACCAAGAAGCCTGAACTCTAGAATAAATGATTAACCTCGTGGTGACCATCCTTCTGTCTCCAGATGGAGGCTGAGAGCCGCTTGTGCTTCACACTATGATTAATGCTATACACACAACCGACTCATTGCACACACGCATACTGTACATGCATGCAACCCATGAATATGTTCAACTCTGGCACCTACAAATTACATCCATATAAAACTAATTTGCATTGGCTAATGTATTTTGAGAGGAAATGCAGCTCTGATTGTGCTCGATGGCTTCGATTTGTTCCACTGCAAAAAGTGTGGAGACGTCTCGTTTTCATGAAAATATTAGCCAGTAGAAATTAGCTTTATGTGTGTGTAACTTACAAACACAAGTACACTCAGTTGCCAGTTTATTAGGTACACTCAACAAAACAAATGCATTCAAGAAAAGTGTTTCTATTATTCTGTCCATCCTCTTTATATGTTTGTAAGGAAATACACTGCAAAAAAAAAAGAGATCCATGACCTTTACTTTGAACTTCGAATGAAATCCAAATTTAAACTTAATCCATTGAAAAGATCAGAATCAATTCAAAATGTTCTCACTTTCCATCAACCTGTTCATGTTTTCATCATCCTCACTGTCAACCTTACATTTTTATCATTATGTATATTCAGGACTTCTGTATACTGATATTCTGTATTTGCACTCGTCCTACTTTGTACTGCAACTGCTGCACAACTGTTCTTATCTTATTTTATACATGAACACTGACGATTGTTTTGGTCACGATCATAAAAAAATATAAACCAGTTAATGGTATGAAGTCCAGAATATAAACACAATGTGTTAACAATAAGGGTCATGAATATGTATGAGTGTGTTTACAGTAGCTATGCAGTAAATGTAAGAGACATAAGAGCGTGCACACACACACACACACACACACACACACTCCCTCTCTCTCTCTCTCTTTTCTTTTGTTCTGTCTCTGACAAACAAACACAATAACATGCACAAGGGAAGTAAATCTGCAGTTCACAGTGGAGCCGCACTGAGTGTGTGTGTGTGTGTGTGTGTGTTTGTGTGTTTGTGTTTGTGTGTGAGGAGGGGGTGGATGAGCGCATCAGTCATGACAACAGCAAATGAGGCTTTTAAAAGCACTTTGTCCGTTGTGCATCTTCGGCATCTCGCCGTCTAACGCGCCGCCCGACGACCAAAGAGAGAGGCCGGGAACGTGGCGTGGAGGCTAAAGTCTCATTAGTGGGCGACTCGTATACGTGGCTGAGATGATGAGCGCTGACATGAAAGCTTTCTGGATAAGTTAAGAAGCTTGTTAGAGCTCTCTGACGCTGAGCCAACTTTCCGTGGAAGAGCTTTGAATTAAAGGAGACTGTGTGTTTGTCTGGAGAGCGGATCCCCGTCACCAGCCGCCGAACGCTTGGGCCTGGCTGTTTGCTCCTGACAACAGCGGCGTGTCCATCACACAGAGCGAGAGCGTGGCGTCCGCTGAGGCGTGGAGGCCTGCAGGCTGTTGGGCTCTGTGTCTTCCTTCAAAGACGGCTCCTCCGTCTGGACCTCGTACAGTCCGTCACAAAGACGAAGGAACAGGCTGCGCTGCCTGGAGGCGGCTTGTCTTTACAGCCAAGTCTCACATGTATCCTACACATTAAGAGACAAAATGGCGTCTGAAACAAGGGGCAAACTCTGCCGCTGAAAAATGAAGCCAATGCGGAAGTGCAAAAAAGCTGCAGTTCCTCGAATAACCACTAGAGCAGGCCGCAGAAGGGAGTCAATTACATTTGAGCCCCATGTTAAAATGTCCGATTTTACGACAGAAAAAAACATATTTACAGCCTGGTTCAAAACATGGCTCTAGTCTCATAAGCTGTTTTTCTACTCCATGACAACTCTGGGGGGGCGAATTTTTTTATAAGGCGTTAGTTTAAAATATACAGCATACATCATTATGCACAATTCATATCTGTCAATCTAAGTGGCGCCACTTTGATTGACAGCTAGCCACTGACGGTCTAAAGGGCGTCACCCCGGCTAATTCTAGTCACTGAGTTTGGGAAAGAGATCGTCATGGGGTTAGCCGGCTAGCAACAACATTTAGCATTTAACCTAGCTGGTTAGCCGTAGCTAGTTTGATTATTTCGAAAAAATGCGGCTTTTTTCAGCGGCCTTTTTTCAGCCAATAGCGTTCATTCGACCCGCCTCAGCTCCGCCCTCGCGCCACCTCTTTGTCCATATTTGGAGTAACCGGAGGTAGGCTACCAAGATGGCTACGCACTACGATTTGCTTCATTTTTGCTCTTCAGAAACCTATGGGTGACGTCACGGACACTACGTCCATATTTTATACAGTCTATGGTCTGAAACTGAGGAGCCTCATGGATGCAAAGCTATCTGACTGAATTTTGCTTTTTACCGCAGCATTAATTAATCAATTTTTTGGCACGAACATGAACATGCATCCGCTCCATCAGCTCGGCTTCAGATGAACCCAAACATGCTGAAGAGAAGTCAAGGCTTTTTTTTGGCGTATGAGCAGATTTCATAGGACGGAATGAGGCGGCCATCTTTGAACATGGTATCCAGTTCACTCTAATACATCCATGTGAAGGTGATTATCAGCTGTTACTCTGGAAACTGCTGCCTTTTAAATCTGTTTCATGACACAAGCTGCAGTGTGAGAGCAAGCTTGTTAGTTAACCTACTACTGAGCATCAAGCATCAAGGTTTATCGATGACAAAACTTTTGAGCAAACTAGATGATGCCAAACTTTCTTTGTGAATCTTCTTTGTGAATTATAGAATGACTCCCCTGTCAAGATCCAGACGTGTGCCTGAGCTGTCTGATGAGCTGAGATTAAAAGCAGGATGATGTTAAATTGTTGCTAACTGAGTTTCGTGTCCAGAATGTGATGGACTTCACGGCAGACTGGAGCACAGATGTTGGATTCTCAGGAGGAGCTCAGCTTTACGTCAGCAGAGAGCAGCCGAGGAAACAGACTCTGCGCTGACGGTTTATTTTTATTTCATCTTTAATGGGAACTGGGCGGAGAGGAAGCAAAACTCAGACAGACAGAGACAACAGAGCGTTCACGGCTCATGCACACACACACACACACACACACACTAATAGATAGATTCAATAATAGATTCAGCTCCAGTGTAACCAGGTAAACTGACTCAGAGCGTATTATCACTTGCAGCAAAACGAGACGGTTACACACAGTGAGATAAGCCCAAGCGGCAACAAAGGCGTTCGTTTCAAATATACAGCATACATCATTATGCACAATTCATAGCTGTCAATCTAAGTGGCGCCACTTTGATTGACAACTAGCCACTGACGGTCTTAAGGGCGTCACCCCGGCTAATTCTCCGGCTAATTCTAGTCACTGAGTTTGGCTAGCAACGATATTTAGCATTTAACGTAGCTGGTTAGCCGTAGCTAGTTTGATTATTTCGAATAAAGCGGCTTTTTTCAGCCAATAGCGTTCATTCGACCCGCCTCAGCTCCGCCCTCGCTCCACCTCTTTGTCCATATTTGGAGTAACCGGAGGTAGGCTACCAAGATGGCTACGCACTACTTGCTTCATTTTTGCTCTTCAGAAACCTATGGGTGACGTCATGAACACTATGTCCATATTTTATACAATCTATGGATAAGCCACAGTTTCAGAATGAAACAATAAGTAATAATCTGATAAATGTTTTCACTGCATGCAGGAATTATATGACCTCAAATCTCAATCTAAATTCAGCCACAATGTCCTGTTTAATTCTGCAGAGAAGCAAGAGAAGCCTTTGACAAAGACACGATGTTGAAACCAGACATCTTGATTTTTAGAAATAAAGACTGTTTGTGCACAGAAATTGTCGCAGTCTCTTTTTTTGCTTGATGAAAACAGCTTCATAGCTTTAATCATTCAGCTGAAATGAAAACACAGGCGTCACATCAGTTTGAATTTTGAGGTTTGTTAGAAACGATCTCTCCGCGGGACTCAGCACGTCCAACCTCGTCCAGATGCTGCGCAGCGTGTTCCACTGATGGGATGTCAGAAAACCTGACAGAGGTGAGTGAAGAACAAATCTGGCCGTGCGTCGAACAGAAGGCCTGTTGTTGTTAAAAGCCCCTCGGCCGTGTTAGACATGCTCCGCTTCAAATTCAAGGAATTCTCTTAATTGCAAATGTTAATTATAAGATTTGTCATCGTGTTCAATGCCATGTTCGTTCGGTCTAAAGTAATTTTGTATTTTCAAACACCCTTTGTGATTCAGCTCAACAGCAAGGAGAACCAGGCATCTATACAAGAGAGACGTCTTTGAGTTCTAAATTTACCTGTTTCAAGGATATTAAATGGAAACAAACAGCTGTCTTCCAAAGTCCTGTCTGGGCTTGTTTCCTCTCAAAGGAGTTAAAAACCTACCTGATGACCTTGATGAGGGCAAAATGATGAAAAAAAAATGATGAAAAAAGAGAACAGGTGTGATTGTAATTTTCGGTTCCTGTGTATTCAGCTGCCTGTTCTCTCACCTAGATACCAGCTTTTTTTGTCTTTCAAAGTATGATTAGGGCCCTATAATCTCCGCGATCGCGGAATTGGACAATAAAAACGGAATTTATTTTTAATGCGGAATATTGCGGAAATGTTGTTTTCATGAGAGAGAGGAACATAAACATGGGCAATCGTTCCCGGGGGTTGCTAATCAATGTGACACAACCCCTGCCCCCGCCCCTTTTCAAACCATATGAAAACATGGCAGTCCCCCCGTCTGCTAAAAAGCTACGTAATACGACGCTAACGCCTAAATACAGAGCTGAGCAGTTCCCGTCTATGTGTCAGGCGACTTGTTATTTTATACATTTTGTCAACACTCTGTTGACTGGAAGCGGAAAAATAAATGTGATGACCACCTGTTGTCCAAAAGTCTTTTTTTTTTTAAGTCAAGCATATTTTTACTTGAAGAAAAATTAATTGATTATTAACTAATTGAGCACTTTATTATTATTTTTTATCTGAAGTACTTGGTGCATTGTTGTGTTGCATGAAGCAGCAATAAAGTATTGAGGAAAAGTGCACTATTGTGTTGCCTCAATGAATGTAAGGTCATTTCTATTTAATTAGTGTGCATTTTATTCAGAAACATTATGAAAACACACCCTTTTGTGGTAAAATATGGGTAAAAAGTTTTTAAAAAATGGAATTCCAAAAAATTAAAATGGAAAAAACGGAATTTGGGAAAAAATAAAACGGAATTTATAGGGCCCTATATGATGTCTATAGACTTTTTGGGCCTCTTACCTGGGTGTAAGATCCCATCCCAGGGCCGGCGCCTGCAGCAGACAAAAGAGGGAGAAAACACTCTTTGTGCATTTCCCCACTGTGGGACGAATAAAGGTTTATCTTATTTTATCTTATCTTTGTGGGGAGCCGGTATGGGCAGCAGACAGAGGGGTGTAAAGGAACACCTTAGGAGGCATTTCTTCAAGTATGAATGTTTAGGTTTCTCCATGCTTGGGGTCTTTCTTCATCCTGACCTCTCGCATGTTGACTGAGCTTTTCTTTGCAAAGAAGATAAAAACCTTGTCGGCCAGCAGAAGTCTCTATTTCATTTTCAAAAATCAAAAATTTCCACAACAAATGATAAAACTTGTGTGACATGTTTATACCTTGAGAGACTTAAATTGAAGCTCACACTAATCTGCTTTGTAAGAAAGTATTTTAATTTGAGGGAAATGTTCAGTTCTATTGAGAGAAACACTAAGTGAAAGATCAATAAGTTGAAGCAAATTGAATTAATTGCGAGTAAAAAAAAAAGTCTTTGAGTTAAATGAGTGTGTGAGAGTCGCACTGATGAAAGCAGTGTGGTGGAAACGGACATTATAATGAGTTCAACATGTCAATCATTATGGTAAAGGAAATGTTCCCTCCTATAGACGTCAAACAAGGTAATGAGTGTGTATATTTTTATATAGAAACCCTGTTGAATACACGCACATGCTGTTGCCTGTATGTGAATAACGGTGACGTCACAAACATCATCCTGTCATCTCGACTGAACGTCATGCATTCTACACAAAAGATGCACCAATTACTTTCGCTTTCTCTCTGTTTTGCTCCACAAATATGTCTGTTAAATGTCACACTCCGTAGATCATGAGTACATGAGTAGATTCTGCAGCTTTGTGTGCTTCATACATGTTGAGGCTCCGTCGCAGAAAAACCCATTGTGATTTCCTTCTTTCAAAAATATGTCACACGCTGGTTTCCAGTCAGTGTGACACACTGAACCGACAATGAGTTTGTGCCTCTGTGTGTACTAGAAAATGTGCGTTTGTGTCGGTGTGTGTGTCCCTGCCATAATGTCGTGGTGTTTTAGAGACTGGTGCATGTGTGTGTGTGTGCGTGCATTTAATGGTCCCACATTCACTGACCTTTCATTATCCACAGGAGTCCTCTGAGTCTGCAGCGAGGGGGAGAGGACGGGAGAGGAGGAGAGAGGCGAAGGAGAGGAGGAGAGAGAGGAGACGAGATGAGACGAGGCGAGGAGAGAAGGAAGAAAGTGAGAAAGGAGGTGAGGAAATGAGAGGTGACAAGAGAAGGGTGGTGGAGAGGAAGGAGAGGGAAAGGTGAGAGGATGCAAAGTGAGATGAGAGGAGATGAGAGAGGAGGCAAAAAAGGGTGGAAGAGAGGAAGGAGAGAAAAGATAGGAAGAGAAGGGAAGGCAAAAATATTTAAGAGTGAACAGATGACACAGTGGACATGACTCATCTGAGGGGTCTGTCCTCCGGCTGGGACGTCCCATAGACTGTATAAAATATGGACGTAGTGTCCGTGACGTCACCCATAGGTTTCTGAAGAGCAAAAATG
>JBBMOC010000377.1:47017-66991 GCA_037975185.1 Centropyge bicolor
TATTAATGATGTTGTACATGTTTTGAATGTAAATGAATTTGCCTTGTATCACTGGCATCACAGATTACAATTACTTCAACCAGCAGCACATCACGTCTTCAACACAAGTCTTCAAATCCCACTTGATTTTTTTCCACTATAATAAATCACTCCCTCCCCCCCCCCCTCCACCCTCCTCACCCTCAGGCAACTTAAGACGATATACCACACCTGCCTCTTCATCAGGGACCCACTTCATTGCCCTAATTTCCAAAAATATTAACATGCAGAAACATCTGAGACACGAACACCACGCAGCACCTTTGTTCCCCACTCGCTCTGTGTGGGGGGGGGGGGGGGGGACTCAGACTCCCACACACAAAGCTCCTCAGTCCCCCATCGCTGCTTGTAGCGAACACAGAGAACATTGTAATGCAGATCACACATGCACACAGTAAATACACACAGGAGCACAGTCTGTGTCACAGGCATCAAGAAAGAACATGTTCATTCTTCTGATCAACTGTAATGGCTGTTTTTGGTGAAAACTGTGTTGCCTCCATTTCTGCAAATCACAGCGAGCTAAACTGAGAGAAGGGAGCAGAGACGACGAGAGGCAGAACACACACAAACAACCACGTCCCACTGATGCAGACGCAGGAAGCCGAGCAGCAGACGCCATCGCTGCCGTCAAGTTTCTGCTCCACTCTGCCGAGCCGCGGCTTCAAAAAGCCCCACAATGCCTTTCTTCCCGAGCAGAGCTTTTAACTGTTCCCTCTGACGGGTGTAGCTCTCCTCCCCTGCTGCGTCGTGGGAGACTGTTTCTCTTTTTGTGAAGAGAAAGTGAAACTGAATGACGCAGTGCAGCCGATCTCCTCCCAGAACACAGAGGTTCACTGTGGGGCCCCGGGGCCCAGTGGTCCAGCAGGCAGCTTCAGAGGGCCCCCAGCCGTGTGGGGCAGCTCCACTTATCAATATATTTATATTAACGAGGAATCGAATGACTCTGCAGCTTCAAGGAGCTTTTTAGACTTTTTTGCTCGTGAATTTCACCCTGTGGGACAAATAACGGAAAATCTTATCTTAACCTTATTTAATGTATCATCATCCTCGTTTCTCATCAACTACAGCAGGAAGTTCAAATTTCCCTTTGGGCACTGCATCAATTTAAAGCTTCTGTCTATCTACTACCTAATTGAATGCATGTTAAATGTGACCTCATTCACATTAAAATTCAATATTGTTATTGGTTCATTGTGAAACTGTTTTTTGCTGTGGGAAAAGATGCACTTAACATTATGGAAGGGAAAAAAAGAAGCTGCCACAAACGCCAGAATCTCAAAGTTTGCTTCCCAAAATGTGTTTTGCCATTAAGGCAACAGCAGTTTTTTGAGACAAATAAAGGAATATCTTATCTTATTTAGTGTATTGCTCAGTGTCATCAACCTCGTTTCATCAGCTACAGCAGGAAGCAGTTTTTATCTAACAAGCTCTGTTAAACCCACAGCACCTCACTGCAGACAGGACGAGTCTCTCCTGTGGCGTCTCAGGGACGACACACACTACTTGATCCCACCTCCCAATCACCTGGGAGAGAGTGACTGAAATCCTGAATGAATAATGAATAATCCATCCAAGACAAAACACATAGAAAAAAAAAGTCATTCAAAGATCTGAAGATAATGACGATAAATGAATGGAAGTGGAGGCAGACGTCGGCTGCACATGGACAACTGTCTGAGCTCGTCTCAGTCTTTAACACATTAGAGATTATGATGCATGATTAGTCGATGCATGGACTCGTTTCCCTCAGCCTCATGGGAGGGAAGTGGCAGCTCCGGACGGCGGGGGATTCGTGGGTCTATAAGTGTGAAGAAATGTGACAATGATGGCAAAGAAGCAGGGCCGTTCAATACAGATTATTCAGTCGTCCCTGATCGCTCACTGTGCCTCCTGTCAACTGCTGCCTGACCTGATTGTTATGCTGCCGATAGTTTGTCCATTAATTCTCCAAAGCTGAATGAAAAGATTTTTTTTTTCCCATTGTTAAAAAATCCCCAAAGAATTCAGAAGAAGCAGGTCATTAGTCCTTAAAGTTACTTCAATCACTGAGAACTGGACGTTTTTTACCTTCCTGTAAAAGACGGATCACTTTCATTTTATTTCAGATGGCGATGAGAGTATAGGCAGCTTTCTGTGTCCTTAACACTGATCTGTGCTGCGGATGATTGGATGATTTATTCCGCATGGAAATGTGAAACCTGAGGAGCAGGTCTAGTCTAAGTGCTGCCTCTGTTAGTGAGGGGGGGGGGGGGGGGACAGCGTTTCCTGCAGCCTCATCAGCTCCTGAGATTCACGGCTCGTCGGCTCTTCCTGAAGGAGAAGTCAAACAATTTGGAGATGTGTTTTTTTGTAAAATAAACCTGGAAGCTCTCAGAGTGCAACAAAGGCTGAAGAATAACAGCTGAGAACTGAGTGTGTCCTGTGAATGTGGTGAAGTAAATATGTTCTTACACAAGGGTCAGACCGCACCAGCACAAGGGCAGCACTTTACAATTTACCTCTCACTCACACACACACACACACACATACACACACACACACACACTCTCTTACACACACACACGCACACACTCACACACACACACACACACACACTCTCTCTCTCTCTCTCACACACACACACACACACACTCACACACACACACACTCTCTCTCTCTCTCACACACACACACACACATACACACACACACACACTCTCTCTCTCTCTCTCACACACACACACACACACACACACTCACTCACTCACTCACTCACTCACACACACACACACACACACACACACACACACACACACACACACACACATATAGCAATTCAAGGAGCAATTTGGGGTTTGGTGTTTCGCCCGAGGACACTTTGACATGTGGACAGGAGGAGCCAGAGTCCCGCTGAGTCACAGCAGCGTCTCTGACTCTTTGAGCAGTAATCAGCAGCTCCAGCACCGGCAGAGGAAAACGAGGTCGGCTGCGTTCAAATCATAAAGCTCTTCTCAAAGTTGTTATCTTGTAATGCAGCGTGAAGCAAAAAGCATTGAACACACAGGTTTAGAATAACTGTTGATCACTGTTTTAAGTGCTCTTATGAAAACTAAACCATCACCTGAGGACATGATCACATGATGTAGTAAATCAGCCAACACACAGACTCAAAATGAGAAAGGAATGAACTTGATTATCACAACAATTAATTATGTTTCAAGAGTCAAAGTGTTTTTCTCCAACAGGTTGCTGCAGCCAACAAACACTGTACTAAAAATAATCCTGACTTCTTCCTGCTGATTGGTTCAAATTTCCCTTTGGGCACTGCAACAATTTAAAGCTTCTATCTATCTACTATCTAATTAAATGTATTAAATGTGACCTCATTCAAATCAAAATTCAATATTGTTATTTGTTCACTGTGAAACTGTTTTTTGCTTAGATGCTCCCTTGATGGGAAAAGATGCACTTCACATTATGGAAGAGGGAAAAAAAAGAAGCTGCTCAAATGCCAGAATCTGAAAGTTTGCCTCCCAAAAATGTGTTTTGCCATTAAGAGGGAACTGAGCGTGCGGGCGGAACTGGCAACAGCAGTTTTTTTGAGACTATTGCCGTTTTGTTCGAGTGCTAATTAGAATGCAAATCAGAAGATGTACTGCCAGCAAAATGTTCCCGCAGACGAAGAATGGACTTTTTCAATCATTACGCTTCCAATCAGTCAAGAGCTGACGAGGAATAAAACATGATTATAATGCAAATGGTAGTAAGTGGAGTTTTTTTTTTAATTGCACAATGTGGGCTAATGATGAAATAGAGTTTGAGTTCAGCTCCAGGATACGAGTGTGTTAAAAATCATTAGATAATATGGCTCAGCATACGTCACCTACTGTACATCTAGTAAGTCGTATTTCAAGCGGTTCTTTGGTGCATGTTGTCTTGAATTTGACTGGTTTATTACTTGTGCTTTGGCTAAATAAAGAAAATAAAATGCACGGTGTTTTTTCAGTGTCTTCCACCAGCATCACACTGAACTCAGTCTAATCAGGCTCTGATGAGGCCGAGCATGGCGAGAGAAAATATCACAGCTGCGACAAAGAATTCATGTTTTTCTGCCAAATATTGACTGTTAAATCTCCTCCTTAGTTATTTTTCATATTAGCTGCATGTTTGTGTGTATCAGGGGGATTTGACTATTTGTCTTTGACTGCATTTAAGAACCCAATGAGCAGATTTTAACATAAATAAAAAAACAGTATATTCGGGTTTTACAAAAAAAATCATAACTGTGCAGCCTGAAAGTGGAAATTTTAAAGTCTTATTTCCAATGATGAAGATCCACAGTAGATCCTTCCGTTGCTCCACAGGCCGCTGTCGTAAATCAAAATCTTGTTTAACCTTCCTTAAAAGCTAAAACAAGTGAAGACTGAGGCCAAATCGCAGCAAAGCTTTCAATCATCCTGTCTCCAGAGAGTTTGCGCTATTTACTGAGGACTGAGGGTCAAAGGGATGTTGATGCTGGACGAACAGGAAGTGGAAATATTTGCAGAAATGAAAAGTGGAGGTAACAAGTAAAAGAGTTTAGGGATGGAAATTGCATCCAGGACTGAAGATCCAGTTATGAGACGAGGGAGTTAATGTTCATGCTGATTCACTAACCAGGAAGTTAAAAGATGTTTAGTTTTAGCTGCACCCTTTCAAAATAATATCCATGCTCCTGTTTGCATTATTGTAAGTTTTCAAATTAAAAGTTTTGCACTGCATCATATATGAATTTGAGTCCAATAAAACTCAAACATATCAAGTTTCTTGTAATGTAATCTAATGTGCAGTAATGCAATGAACTATAATCTAATTTGATTACACAAGTCTTCCTGTTATTGCCATAATGCAGAGCTGTAATCTGTGCGAAGCATTTGATCTCATCTCGTTTCATCTTATTATAGGATCGTGTGATGTCACGATTGTCATGACGACAGAACTGTGCTGGAGTTGGACGTCGTTGTTGTCTGATAATTCATGTTTAGATCCAAATAGCACAAAATGATGACTAACATTCCGCTATAAACACATATTTTAAAAAGTGCTTAGAACATGAAAAAGCAAATGCAACACTAATATGCTGTTAAATTTATAATCACTCTGCTTCATTGTTTGTGCTTCTGAAGAAAAGGTCACATACACAGTAATGTAGATTTTTACTTTTAATGCTTGGTTCTTCAGTCATCAGAATTAATCTGTGACTGTTTTATTTTGTTTTCTCTCCTTTTCACATTGTGGCAGAATCATTTGATCAAACCCTCCATCTGTGTAATTTGTCTTAACTGATAAGTGGAAAAGCTTTACCTTTAAGGTGAAAAGAAAACAGTGGAGGAAGATGTACTGGGATGTGATTCCAGTCCAGCAGGGCAAAGAGAGAGAAGAGTGAAACAAAGCAGTTATTGCTTTTTTTTTTTTATCCTTTTCTGTCTAAATAGTCGGGACCTTCAGAACCTCAGCGATCGATCGCCTCTGGAACAACCTCTCCTCTGACCTCAGACATTTGCTAACTGGATTTCCACACACAGTTTTCTCTCAAGTCCCAGATTTATTCCCCATAACAGCTGATGTTTGGATCGTGGCTGAGCTCTGGTGTGGTTTGTCCCTCCAACACAGAGCATGTGTGTCTGTGGAAACACCACCGATTTGGCTGTTATCAGTAAACAACAATGGTCCATTAGTAGAACACATAATAACTGCCTCCCGACTCGTTCCTCGCTCCCCACAGCGCTGCAGGTCATTTTAATATTCCATCGATGCTTCGGCTCCCACTGAGTCTTTCAAGCTATTTACAACCCAGTTTTAGTAAATACATTCATCTCATCAGTGTTAAACTGTTGGACGGACGGTTTTATCTGTGCATGTACAAAAGCTATTGATCCATGCAGTTTTTATAGACAGAGATGTTGGAATTCTGCAAAATGTGTTCAAATGCAAAGTGAATTTTTCATGCAATCAATCACATGATGCAATTTTGTTATTAGAGTTTGAGCAGCGAAGTGAAGCAGCAACAGGCTGAAGTGAAGTTCAGTTCGGCTGCACGTCTTCACATAATCCTGTTTGACAACCCTTTTACTTCAGCGATGGGACGTCATCGTCACATCCCAGCGAGAGATCCCGGGTGTTCGAGGAGTGTCGGACTTGCCCGTGGCGCCGAGGGTTCAGGGAGCCTCCGACACTCCAGTCAAGACGCTATGAATCCTCGAAGTGACAGCGCACAGCGAGCGACCGGAGTCTACTGCCTGCCGATGTAACAGGAGGGTTTTCTACACACAGAGTGGATGTTCGAGCAAACAGGGTTATGGAAAAGACTACGGAGATGTGTCTTAGACCAACTGATGACCGAATGCAACATTTATCATCTATCCAGTTTCTCTACATGCAAATCAGGTCAATGCACTAAAGGCACCAGAAGCTATTTGTCAAAACCACCAGAAGATGAATAACAGAACACACAATATCACTTCGTAAAGCCAGTTCAACCAGGAGAGACGAGTATGTGAATTAAGATAATTTATTACAACAAAAGACATTGATGGTGATATTGATAACAGAACTTGACAGAGAGTCTTTGGCGTTTTAGACTCTGGGGGGAGACGACTTGATTGAAGATTCTCTATCCGAGCCGACGCAGGATAAATCCCCCCCCAGAGTCCTGGCACTGGTGGTGGTGGTGGTAATTGGAGGCTGAGAAGCTGGATGGGTGATTCGATTTCGATTCACTTCGATCTTATTTGAATAGCGCCAAATCACAACAAAAGTCATCTCAAGGCACTTTACATACAGACCATACTCTTTAAGAGTTACTGACAGAGACCCAACAGTTCCCATCATGAGCAAGCACTTGGTGACGGTGGCCAGGAAAAACTTCCTTTTAACAGGCAGAAACCCCGGACAGAACCAGGCTCAGTGATGGACAGCTGCAGCTTCGGTGACGCATGTGCTCTTAGATGTGGAAATGGTGACTGCCTCCTGAGCCCAGACAGGGATCTGATTCCATGGGAGAGGGTGAAGAAGATGACGATACTTCCAAGGCGAGGCGGTGATGGGGAGGTGGAGGGGGGCGCAGATCACCGGCATGAAAGAGCTAGGGCAGAGAAAGATCATATTTTAAAAGAAGAGCACGAAGATGATTGGTTAACAATGAGGGTGTGGCACCGTGCTATTGGGTGGAAGCGAACAGCTGGATTGACAGCTGATTACAGGTGACCGCCCCAAGCACTAACAGCGGGAAATGAGCCTGAGCATGCGCAGTAGGAAAGATGAGGAACAGCTTGTGAATGGAAGCATTAATGTCTTCCCGGCTGAACTTGCGCTACAGCTTCATTTAACAGCTAAACTAGCACATGGTCAAATAGATTTAAGGATCCACGGGCTACAGACAAATGCTGCCGTCATCACACGGGGAAAGATCAAACTAGAGAAGAGTACAGTTTACAAATACATCTCAGGGTTGGATGCATTTACAGTTTTGTAACATCTTGCTCAAACCACTTTCTATCAGATTGCACTGGGTTTCAAATCCATCTCAAATCCTTATTGGTCGCATTTACACTTTACAGCTAATCAACATTCAGCATCGACACAATGATTAAGTGTAAATAAAGTTATAAATACTGTTCAGATCTTATTGTATGAGATGGACTATTTCTGCATATATTTATGACCAGTGTTTTTCAAGTAAATATTCCAACAACATCTGCAGATTCTGGTGTGAAACTGGATTGTAACCCAGGGCGACAGTTTCAAAGGTAAATCTCCTCTGCATCATCTGATCCGGCTGCTTCCTGTCTGGGCACGAACATCGCCATCAAAATGAACCGGGTGCTTAAAATAGTATACACTTGTAATCCAGCCTCAAAAATGTAGATGAGGGAAGACGCTGGAGATGGCATCTGGCGAGGAGCGTTTATCTGACACGCATGCAGCAGTGGAGTAGGAGGACGCCTGGATGTGGTTTGATGTTGGCTCAGCTGCCGACATCTGCTGGCAGCGAGGGCCGGAGAGGACTCTGGAGAAAATCCCTGCAGATCACAGAGGGGGCTTGTAAATGGGGCCAGGTAAAGCATTAAATATTAAAGGCAGAGATGTGATATGAGGAGGCCCAAAATAACACAGAGGGGTGATTAATATTAGAAGAGGAGGAGATGGTGCAGGTGAGCTGGAGAAGCTTGAAGCTCGACCACACCTGAGCTGGGCCCTGTGTCCTCAGAATATTATTCATCATGGATTCTCCATCTCAAGATTTATATGCAATGCCAACATTCAGTGGAACTACAGGAAGTAGTGAGGCTCATATGCAGCGAGGTGAAGGTGTGAAGGTTGAGCTGCTGGATGTGGAGATCAGAGCTTAACGTCCTGTCAGAGTCAGAGTAGTTGCCATGCACAGATATTGTCAAAAAATAATAAAATATTGGCACTGGATATACACAACAAGAACATATAGTGAGAGAAAACTTGATCTGGTCTGATGAAATTGTTGCACAGCTACGTAGCAAACAGCTGGCTTGATGCCAAAAATCAGTCCTTTTCTTTGTGGTTTCCTTCAAAGTATCAAAGGATCCCGCCTCCTAACAAAGTCCAAAAACATGCTGAGGTTAATTGGTTATTCTAAGTTGTCTTAGATTTGTTGGTATAGATCAGGGGTCGGCAACCTTTAACACCGAAAGCCATTTGATCCGGTTTCCACGGAAAAGAAAACACTGGGAGCTGCAAATACTTTTTGACATCTAAAATGAATTTATTTATGAACGCATTTATTAAATAGAAAGAAAAAATATTTTAAAAAACAACAACAACAACTTCCCTTTCATGCTTCGGGGTTCACCCCAGCTGTACACTTATTAGTGCTTTGACTACCCTTTTGAAGATGGGCTATCATCTTAAAATGAAGATAACACTGTATATATTGCTTTTTCTTACCTTTTCACTTTGTATAAACAACTGAAGTGTGTTGCTTATGAAATCCACGAAGTGCTACAGAGAAAATTAAATTTTATCTATGTAATGAACACATTTTGAACATTTTGAATTCTTGAAAAAATAATACAATGTCTGAATGTCTCTTTCAAATAAATTAAAAAGCTGAACTTAAATTATCTATGTAGCAAACAAAAGCAAAAAAAATGCCGTGAGCCGTCATCCTTATATCGCCTTTGGGCTTTCAGAGCATGTAGCGGAGCCTTGACCTGAATTTAAAAAATAAATTGGGGAAAAAAGCACTGTGTCACTAAACAATGAAAAATAAATATTAGTAGTTTAGTAGTAATAGTTTTTTTTTTTTAGTAATTTATTTTCCCAAGCCACTCAGAGCCGCAGTATAAGGATGAAAGAGCCGCATGCGGCTCCGGAGCTGTGGGTTGCCGACCCCTGGTATAGATAATGAATGGATGGATGGATGGTATCACTGGTGGACATGAAGGAGCCTTGTGTTTATACTTGACAGAATAAAGGGACGATGAAGCTGTGACTGACCTTTAACAATCACCCAAAGCAACTCAGCAAAACTTAAATTATTACAATCAAACTAATGGTTTTTTCTGAAACCAAAATACTTTCCTCAATGACCTCAGCCATTATTCACACTGAAGTCTGAATGACATTTTTCAGACATTTTAAAATGAATCATCTTCAACACAGAACCAAATCTCAGAGATTCACAACAGCACGGCAGCGACACGACGTCCGAGCTGAGCAGAGTAATGACTCTTTTTATTGTTGGTATTTATTGCTCTGGTGTGATATTCCTGAAAACCACTGGCTCTGAAATGAAGCAGCTCTGCTCAGCACTAAACCGAGGGGCAGCCGGACAAAGAAAGGCCCGTGAATATAGACGTAGATACAGGCTTTTCATCTCACGCTCTATGCAAACCACAGAGCCTGCAAGGAAGGAAATACTGCATCAGAGAGAGGGAGAGAGAGAGAGAGAGAGAGGGACACAGAGAGAGAGAGAGAGAGGGACAGAGAGAGAGAGAGAGAGAGCGAGAGAGAGGGACAGAGAGAGAGAGAGAAACAGAGAGAGAGAGAGAGGGACAGAGAGAGAGAGAAACAGAGAGAGAGAGAGAGAGAGAGAGCCACCGCTGCTCCTCTCTCTCTTTTACGGCCTCTGTCATTTCCCCTGACACGAGCTTTTTAATGGATTTTCTCATCTTTGTGTGCGAGGTAATATGATATGTATTCATCTGACTGTGGCTGGCACCACATGGGGCCGGGGGCTGACGGAGGGGTCGCTCATGTGCAAACACAACATGATTTCTCCTGCAACGATCACCATACTCCGACTCTTCCTGTTCCCTCTTTCATTCATGGCGGAGAGTCAGACCTCAGGTAGCATCTCCGCCGACGACAGTACATCCAATACGTATTTGTGTGTATTATTGCGTTTTTTTGATCTAGAATTTTAATGAATTTTATTTTTCACAGAAAGTCACTCTTGTTGCCTGAATGAAAAAAAAAAAAACTGGAAATGACTTATCTCTGAATATTTAGACTTAGACTTTCTTTATTGTCATTACACAATATACACAGCAGTGCAAGTTGGGTAACGAAATTTCGATGTAATGGCTTCCAAGAAAGAGTCAGCAACAATAGTGTCAGTCAGTGTAGTAAAAAAAATATGTAAAAAAGAGATATAAATATATACTATATATAAATATGGTACGGAGCCCCTTAAGGGACATGGAGGAAATTTTTTTGAAGGGTTAAAAAAAAAAAAAGATCAAGTATTGCGAGATCTCGTAAAAAGTATTGCGAAAGTTTTTTTGTTTTTTTTTACCCTTCAAAAAAATTTCTTCCATGTCCCCTAAGGGGCTCCGTAATATGGTGCTATGAGCTGTGTATAAACATATGTAAATGAACAAGAGTTATATACAGGTTATTGCACAGAGCAAGTAGCAGCAAGTTGAATTATTGCACTAAGTAGTTGTATTGACTGTAAAAGTGAATATAGATATCTAGCATAAATATACAGAAAAGAAATATACAGAAAATATTGCACATAACAGAAAACAGTTGAGAAATGGTGAACATGACAGCTGTTTCCTTGAAAATTAAAAGTGACATTGTAAGTTTAAATTAAATACTGAAATTAAGAGGTAATTGTCCGTAAACCCAAGAGTGTTTATTCTTTGTCCATGTGGTGTGCTGAGTTGGGTAGATGAAGGAGTAGTTCCAGATGGAGGTAGTGTATTTGTGTGTGAATGTGTGTTGGTAGATTCCTTCTGTATTGAGCAGCTGCTGACACACTGGCTTCCTGATACTTAATATTTAATATGAAGCTAAACACATGATCACACTGAAACATTTGTATGAAGCAAGAGTCGACCGCCATTTTCTTGACTGCCATGAATTTCCCATCTCGGACCTCGCTGCTGCTCTATCCATCTAATCTCTTTGGAAGCTGCATTTGGAGACTTTAATGTCTGTTTCTTGAGGGGGGGAGGGGAGCAGCTCGGGGCACAGAGAGATAAGGGAAATACATTCTAATTCACTCATTCTGATGAAAGCGTAATTGAGTCCATTCAAGGCTTTTAGGCGGCTCAGATATGAGGACGACGCCTGCAGACGACTGTGTAATATTACATTAGGCTGAGTGCTGGAGGAGCCGCCGCTGCAGCTCGCGCCTCACACGGCCAGGAGGAAGCGCTATTTGCATAATAACAATGCTTAGTTTGTGTTGACCTGCGCTGACGACTGAACGTGTGAGGTTTCAGCGCATCAGCACAACTCGGGGTTATGCAAATCGTCGATCGTGTTGCTAAGTGATTCTTGTGGTTATTTAGGAGAAAAGAGAACATTTTAATCTGAGCAGAGCTGCGTGTGTCTCTGGCGTCGTCCCACAGGACCACCGGCGAGAGAATCATCACGACACAAGGAAGCAAACAACACAACAAATACTCCTGGCAAAGCCGTTCAGGAGAGTCTTTGTATTCTCCTGTGTGGTGTCGTACAGCTGCAGGCCTCACACCAGGCTGTGCAGCCGGAAACAGTCCTCAGATTCGTTGTTGTAGAACAGGGGTATTTAGCTAAAGTTTGAAGAGGTTCATTGGGAGAAAATGTCTTGACGCAAGAAGATCATAATGTCTAACTATATAATCTGATATATATTGAAGTAGCCCAGTACTTGTATCAACATCTGCATGTATACAATACCTGACTGTCAAATCAAATGAAATCAGGACAATTTGAAAACTTTTTGACAATATTTATGGTCATGTAACAAAGAACTAAACGTATATGTCTGACTGCCGATATATATAATGTTCTCGTTTACTAAATAAAAAAGAGCTGCATTTCAAAATAAGAGAAAATAAATACAATGGGAAAATTATGCATGCTCAAACAAAGGCTTGAATTTCCCCTTTTCTAAAATGAGTCTGTCCATTCTGGATTAAATGCTCTATTTTCGCTGTTCACTTTTCTTTATTTGGAGAACGTCATTTGTTTCTAATTATTCTCAACTTTCTCCGTCTCACTCGTCTTTTTCCTCAACTTTCTCTGGCTCAGTCGTCTGTATCTCTGCCTTTGTTTTTTACATGTATCTCTATCTTTCTTCTTCTTTCTACCATCTTTTAATGCGTAACTTGCCTCTGTCTGCACTGTAGAGTCACAATATTTATTAATATTAGTATATATTAGTTGGTCCGGGTCCGTATGGGACAGTTTCCTTGTCCAGTCCGCCTGTTGGTGACCTCTGTTGTAGAATAAAACAGCTGTGTTTTACAAAGTCAGCAAACAGCTTTGTATTTGTTGGTCATTTCTACGTCGGCAGAGTAAAACCGAAAACACTTCCACATACTGATTTTCAAATGTTTGAAATGATAAATGTCACATGATGCGTCCTCCATTTTTATGGATTAGCCGGTCAATAGGTCACGCAATAGGTCAAGCTGGAAGTGAATTTTAAGTACACCATCTATTAGACCACGAGACAAACGACTCTGCTGTGCTCATAAGAGGCTAATTTTGAACTGAAATAGGTGTAAGGTCAGGAGACTGGCCGAGGCAGCACAGTAACTTCCGGACAGATGTGCATGAACGAAGCTGATTCCACTGTATAAAACTACTTTCCAGCACGAAAACCCTGCAAATCATTTTTATTTTTTTAATAAATATGTCACTCCCCTCGTGATGAAGTTGGACTCCTGCCTCGGCTCGATTAAAGGGGCTCTCTTTTCAATGTCTGTTTGATGAAAAAAGATCTTCCAGACATGCACAGTCTTTAATAAAAGTTGGCATCGATACCAGCACAGATGATTTTACTAGTAGTAACTGTACAGTGTGTGTGCACCAAATCCCACTGTGTTAAATCTGTGGAATTATTTCAGAAGAAAAATCTGCCAGTTATGCAGAAATGAATGTTGGAGAAACAGCTGAACGTCCTCCTTGTTGCTGCTGAAGGAAAGTCATGTACTAACCATCACAGTACAGCAGATGTTGGTGCCGTCCAGATGTGGGATGTTACCAAATTCTGAGATGTTTAAATCTGAATTTGTCTTCTGATTGGACTGTTTGTCTCTCTGCTGCTATTCAAAGATTAGACTGGTATTATTCAACATTTTACTTCGACAGTTTTCTTTGTCAGCAAACTCACATTGAAAGAACAAAATCACAAATGCAGTGAGGAAGAAAACTCAGCCTGAGAACGAATCTCTTGAGTTTCATGCCCATTTGTTCCTACTGAAGTTGTAAATATTTAAAATCTAGTCAAATATAAAGTTTAATTTTTAAAAAGGCTCAGTAATTTCCTGAAATCGCCGGGCACGGAAATTTAGAGCAGACGTCATTGAGACAGGAGTTAGTAGTGCATTTGATGGGGACTATTTTCAGAGGCGGATGAATACACAATCTGTGCTTTACAGAGGATTTAGATCAGGACGGTGAGTGTGACATTGAGTCTAAATAAGATGAAGTCGTTATAATCAGCTGTTTATAAACTAATATAACTCACAGACTCAGCAGGTGTTTGTTTCATGATATTATGACATGTTGCATAGACAGAACTTCTCATTTAACTTCTGCTATTCAAAACGCTTTTACGACCTTCTCATATATAATTTTCACTTTATTTTAGCCAAATTTGCAAAGCAAGTTTGAGGCACAGGATCGTTTTGGTTGGTTGGGCTTGGTTTGCTAATTAATCGCTCATATTAAATGACACATTGAGCACATTCGGTCCTGAAAGCCTCAGTGTTTGAATCCGTCTCTCCTTTTATGTGGATTCATCTGTTTTCAGTTTTAATGCTTTATCTCATCTCGGCTGTCTCACTTGGTTTCAGCACTAATGGCATATATTAGCCGCGATGACAAAGCCGGCTATTCACTTCTTTCATGTCGCCACTCACAGTGCTGCAGGTAGTGTTTTATTTTTTTCTGTTTAAAGAAAAATGGGAAAAAACAGTTCAAGGTTGTAGCAAATCACCAGAGTGTAAATAATTGTTAAAATGAGGGAGACTCCTGACGCTGGACCAAGGCACTGAAAAATGAAGCCAATGCCGAAGTGCAAAAAAGCTGCAGTTCCTCGAATAACCGCTAGAGCAGGTTGCAGAAGTGAGTCAATTACATTTGAGCCCCATGTTAAAATGTCCGATTTTACGACAGAAAAAAAAACATATTTACAGCCTGGTTCAAAACATGGCTCTAGTCTCATAAGCTGTTTTTCTACTCCATGACAACTCGGGGGGGGGGGGATCGTCGCGGTGTTAGCCGGCTAGCAACGATATTTAGCATTTAACCTAGCTGGTTAGCCGTAGCTAGTTTGATTATTTCGAATGAAGCGGCTTTTTTCAGCCAATAGCGTTCATTCGACCCGCCTCAGCTCCACCCTCGCTCCACCTCTTTGTCCATATTTGGAGTAACCGGAGGTAGGCTACCCAGATGGCTACGCACTACGATTTACTTCATTTTTGCTCTTCAGAAACCTATGGGTGACGTCACGACACTACGTCCATATTTTATAGTCTATGCGCTGGACTGATACAGTGAACTCTACAGACACTGTGTCCTGGTGATGGGTGAAAGTTGGAAATCGATGGCACTTCTTCCCAGTTTGCCTGAACGCCACAGTCCTCTCACTTGTTTCACCGTTTGCTCTGAAGACGACAGTCACCATGAGCTCAGAGTCACACGCAGAGCTTCGCCCTCATTAGCAGCCTCGCGCTCGCCGTCCCACGCTCGTCTCAGAACGAGCAGGGGAAGACACGTCCTCCGAGGCGGCTCGGGTCGGAGCGTCCTCTGTCCCCGGAGCTCGTCCTTGTCCCTCACCCTGAAGCCTGAGCGGGGACAAAAATGTCACCACGCAAGGTGCCAGACAGGCCTTCGCCATCTCACCGGGTTCTGGGTCCTATTTTCTGCTCATTAGGAGGCATAACAAGATTTCACCCTTCTGTCCAAATCAAATAAAGGCTGTGTGATGATAGCCTCGGTGACCTTAAGGCTCCTAATGAATCTGTCAGGACAGCATTCCTGCCTCCTCTCTCTCTCTCTCTCTTTCTCTCTCTCTCTGTGTCTGACAGTATTTCCTGCGAGAGCTTCCTGGAATGAATGTGGACCGACCTGCTGACGTGAATAAGCAGTGAAGTAGATGTGCACGGAGAGGCAGAGCTGAGACTCATTATCGATAACCTCTGCAGGTTCTTATTAAACCTAATGTGTATTTTAGAAGCTTCAAGCGGTAGAAACAGAAAACAACTTGAATTTTTAAAGCTACATTGATCAACCACTATAGAACTGAGCTGATGGACACACACTCCTGAAATCGAGGACTCGAAGGACGCCATGACTGACGATATGGAAGCAGTATGTCTGACAAGCTAATGTGGTAACATGATTATACCTGACCTACTGCTTTTATTTTGAAAAATGTTAAAAGATGTTTAAAGAAAGAAAAGCAAAGGAATATAGCAGGTTGAGTAACTTTAAGTTTTACCACATTTTTACCCCCAAAAAGTTGTTCAGGAAAGTTGTGTTATGTGCAACAAAAGGTTGGACACAAATACAGACTATGAGAGTGAAGCTGGTGCTGTTTAAATAAACTGATTATCACAGAGGGTTCAAAGGACTTCAGGGATTATGAGGTCAAATCTAGAAAAGAGAGTGGAGAACAGGAAAATCAAAAGAAGGAGCAGACGACAAACAGAGTCCAGTAACAGACGAGGCTGCAGGTAAACTAATCAAAACCACAGCGTCAGTAGGAAAAGGCTGGAAAGTCAGACAAACTAAGACAAACAGGCCACACAGTTGAGTCCACCGGGGAGGGAGAGCTAACGAGGGACAGGTGAAAGTCATCAGTAATCACAGAGGCGTGAAACACAAGAGCAGGACGGAGAACAAAGCAACACACCTGAGGACAAACTCTGTCAAAATACAATGGAAAACAACTCAACTAAAACACAGGACCATGACGCCTGCTGACCCCTTCAGCTGTTTCTGTCACCACACCCTCGATGTTCACACGCTCCAGACTTTCTCCATTGTCTTCACCAGCTGCTGTTAATGTTATGTGTACATCATCGACTGGAAACTGGTTTAATAAGAGCAGTGAACCACATACAGTAAACATGTCATAAAACCAAAACTATGAGCTGAAAGACATTTCACATTAAGCTCATTTTCTCCTCTTAGCCTCTCCATTCTTGAGCTTAGCAAATGTGTTCATCCTCTTCTTTTTGTATTCTGTCTTTTCTCTCATTCATTTCCTTTTTTCTGTGAAGCTCATTGCAATATTGGCTTTGAAAGGAGGAGAAGTTTCTTCACTTGCTTCCATTACATGTAGTTTGAGTCAATGTTGGTATAAAAAATTGATTAATACAACTTAAAAAGAAGATGATGAATGAATGAATATCACAGAAATGAAGCAACAAAGCCTGACATTGCTGTGAACTTGTGGCTGGTTTTACAGCTGTTGGAAATATAATATTTATTAGGATAAAGGGCTTGTTCACTGATGTTTATTTGTCTTCTAAATTTTAATTCATCTCTTCTTTCAGAAAATAATATTTCACAGTCTTACTGTACTCAGATCCGTCTTCACATGAAAAATTTGTATCTTTCATCCAACTTTGATTCCTAAATTCAATAATGTTGCAGTTTTGATGGAACACGATGAAAAAAAACATGCAGCGTTTAGTCATCTCCAATATTAAAACCCTGCTAAAACATTTTTTTTTTTTTTTAGGTTCCTCTTCATCTCGTTGAAAGCTGTGGATTTCTCAAACCCACTCAAACAACCCAAATGTCTGTGATTTTGATATGTAATGGGGTCATGTTGTCGAGCAACATCTCAGGATGCTCATTTCCAGATTTTAAGGTTTTGTAAATGAAAAAAAAAATGTTCATAGAAAACCACAGTGTTTCATCCTTGTTGGTTGTCTTTCATCACGCCGCTGCTTACTCTTCAGACATAATTTGCTTAAAATGATGAGCCCATTTTCCGTCTGCACATTGTGTTTCTGGTCTGTGGATGTTTTCATGAGACGGGTCTGACAAATGCAACGAGGAAGAAAAGCGAGAGTGTGGAAAATTACCGGCATCTGCGAGGTGAGGCTGCGAGTGCCGCTCTCTTCATCAGGTGTGCGCTCTCCAAAATGTCAAGCTGGCAGGTGTTAATGCACTCACACACCTTTGGAACATGATGCACTGTCCACTCTTATTATGTTGCTGTGGTGTTCTTCATGGTTTGGATCCTGACCGAAGACGATGACCAAGAGAATTCAGTCTTACCGCCTTCAGCATTTAACTCCTGATCCATATGATGATATGATAATCGTATGTTGTTCTGTGCATCAAATGTTGAAATGCTTTAGAAAACAACTTGACATTTCAGAAAGTCTGCGACGAGTTTCCGAAATTTCTCCCAAACTTGATGTATTGAGTTTCTGATTCAGCGAGCGCTCTCTCGCCCCGGCCCACCTGCGGCCCACACAGGCTCCCCGAAAACCCACACAGGCTGTCGGTAAAGATTTATCATTTCCATTAATGCAATATGAGGCCATAGCATGCAAACAAAGGCGAACCTCCGCTGTGCTCCAGATTGATCATTTTAATTAAACTGGCTTGGGGACAAAGGCGCCTCAATGCATCATGGGGTAACTGGTTATTTGTTATTCGTGGTAAAAGCTTTCTCCGGGCCTGTGTCGGAAAATCCTTTTTAAAGAGCTGAAACTGACTGTGGACAGGAAGCTCTTTCTCATTCTGTATTATTCTGTATTTAGTACTTAATATTTAATTATTCTGTATTTAGTACTTAATATTTAATATTACGTATCTAGGCTGTCATTTCTTACCTCAGTTTAGGCCCATTGTGTATTTTTACTGGTCATATATTTTATACTGGTCATATATTTTTATATTTCAGATTTTATATTTCATATCCATACTCAAAAGTGTAAATAAGTAATGCGAACTTGTGTATATCTCCTTTTTTTTAGACTGTTATTTGTTCTTAATATTTAACTGCTGCTATCCCCTGTGCTGCTGTAACATGTGAATTTCCCCACTGTGGGACGAATAAAGGCTTATCTTACCAAGCCGTCCTTTTCTAACGTACGACATCGAGTTCAGAGTCTGGATGTTCAGATGAGGACATGTTTACATATTTAGCATGTGTTTAATCTTTGTTTCATCTTTACATTTCTATCCCCCTGAAAGCACATTTTACATCCCCGAAAAGTTTCCAGTGTTTGCTAGTTTGGCCTTTTTTCTGCTTTGACTATTTCTGTCTGCTCCTGGGAATCAGCCAAAATGAGTCAACCCTGATCAAACACTTTATTTTTACCATCAGTGGCCCCGTGTCCTACTGAGAGCGACTGCAGAGCCGCGACAGCCTCTCTGGTTTCACGCTGGCACGGGCCCGGAGCGGTGGAAGGTTTCCCACCATGGAGAAGTTAAAAAAGCAGAAGCTGACCCCTCCTCAGAGCTCTGATCCCAGGTCTGATTGCACTGCACCGATTTGATTCAGCTGCTAAAACCTGCAGTCTGCGTCAGGAGGGAAACGGGTTGAGAATGTTCTGCTTCTCAGACAGAGAGAGGAAAAATGGCACAGAGGCTTCTGGGATATAATGAAATCTACATCTGCTCTCATGATTGCACAGGATTATGCAACGGCAATGCAAATCTTTGCTATATCCAACTTATACTGAAGGCTGATTTCACCAGTTTGAGATCGTCTAGAAATAGTTGCTGATGCGAAGATAAAGGAAAACTAGTACATGCTTTATTTTGAAAGTACAAAGTTCAGGATGGCAACATGATTCCTTTGCTAAATTTGATCGCTCTTGCAGACTTTTCAGGGCAAATATCTCCGTCCAAAGGGAATTTAGAAAAAGTCAAAATAATCTCTGCATCTTTGTGGAATATTTGGTTCTGGAAGCTTGGTTATGTAGCGTACCTAGTTTGTGAACTGCTGCTGATTTACAAGCTATTAAACCTGCACCCAGTTAATTTGAATGATGTATTTGTACCATCGACTCTGACAGATAATCTGACAAAGGAGAGTTAAATTAAAGTGGATGATGAGCCACGTCAGTTTCCTCTAGTTCAGTTTACAATGGCACATGTTCACAGGTCAGATTTGACCAAAGTTGAAGAAAACATTGTTAGGGATTTAATTTCCTCCCGAAAAGCGATTCCACTAATCATTAGGTTCTTATGCAAACTATGGCAAAGCAGTCCCACTGTCATCTGTGCATGTGAGCAGAGGGAAACAGTCGCCAGTGCCTGCAGACAGGTCTACTGCTGTGTGTCAGGTTCAGTCAGGGGGAGAGGACATGTTGGACATGTCAAATGTTCAGCCTTGTATTTTACATTCAGGTCTCCGCTCCAAGGTCAGACGCTGAATATCTTCCTGCCAGACCAAAACAAATGGACACCAACATAGATTTAAATGTAGTCATTGTGGGGAAAGTTCATAGTCAAATCATG
>JBBMOC010000378.1:0-65000 GCA_037975185.1 Centropyge bicolor
CAACCTCAACGCCATACGATAATATGTCGTGAGAACATCGATATACTATAACATGTCCTCTCAACCTGGATGTCATACTATAACATGACCTCTCGACCTCGATATCATAGTATAACATGTCCTCAGAACTTCAACACCAAACTATAACATGTCCTCTCAACCTGGATGTCATAATATAACATGTCCTCTCAACCTTGATGGCATACTATAACATGTCCTCAGAACCTAGATGTCATAATATAACATGACCTCTCGACCTGAATGTTATAGTATAACATGTCCTCTCAACCTAGATGTCATACTATAACATGTCCTCTCAACCTTGATGTCATACTATAACATGTCCTCTCGACCTCAATGTCATACTATAACATGTCCTCAGAACCTCAATGTCATACTATAACATGTCCTCAGAACCTCGATGTCATACTATAACATGTCCTCCCAACCTTGATGTCATACTATAACATGTCCTCCCAACCTTGATGTCATACTATAACATGTCCTCTCAACCTGGATGTCAGACTATAACATGTCCTTTCGACCTGGATGCCATACCATAACATGTCCTCTCAACCTCAATGTCATACTATAACATGTCCTCTCGACCTCAACGCCATACTATAACATGTCCTCAGAACCTCAACGTCATATTATCACATGTCCTCTCAACCTGGATGTCATATTATAACATGTTCTTTTGACCTGGATGTCATTGTATAACATACCCTCTCAACCTAGATGTCATACTATAACATGTCCTCAGAACCTCAATGTCATAATATAACATGTCCTCAGAACCTCGATGCCATACCATGTCCTCTCAACCTGGATGTCATACTATAACATGTCCTCTCAACCTGGATGTCATACTATAACATGTCCTCTCAACCTGGATGTCATACTATAACATGTCCTCTCAACCTCAACGCCATACTATAACATGTCCTCAGAACCTTGATGTCATACTATAACATGTCCTCTCAACCTGAATGCCATACCATAACATGTCCTCTCAACCTGGATGCCATACTATAACATGTCTTCTCAATTTCGATGTCATACTATAACATGTCCTCAGAACCTCGATGTCATACTATAACATATCCTCTCAACCTGGATGTTATATTATAACACGTCCTCTCAAAACTCGATGTCATACTATAACATGACCTCTCAACCTGGAGGTCATACTATAACATATCGTCTCAATCTCGATGTCATACTATAACATGTCCTCTGAACCTCAACACCATACTATAACATGTCCTCTCAACCTGGAGGTCATACTATAACAAGTCTTCAGATCCTCGACGCCATACGATAACATGTCCTCAGAACTTCGACACTAGGGCTGCACGATTATGGCCAAAATGATAATCACGATTATTTTTAGCAATATTGTAATCACGATTATTAATCACGATTATTCATTATGTTAGGTAAAACATACCTTTTTATTGCACTTTTTTTAAACAAACAAATCTTCAAATTGAAACTTAAAATAATCATAAAAACAATAAACTAAAATTTACCCAATGACAAAGGGAAAAATAAATATGCTATTGCAAAATGCAATTATAAAGTACAAACAAACAGAAAATTAAGCCTTATTGCAAACGTCAGTGCGTCACTGCATACATAGCCGTTTACCCAACAACAGCTATGGCTACTTAGCTTCGACTAAGTTTGTATTGATTACATAATAGTTAAACGCAATAAGTCGATGATAAAATCTATGTTTATCTTTATAGAGGGACTGATTGC
Organism: Centropyge bicolor; assembly: GCA_037975185.1. Lineage (NCBI taxonomy): Eukaryota > Metazoa > Chordata > Actinopteri > Pomacanthidae > Centropyge > Centropyge bicolor. The sequence goes on from JBBMOC010000378.1 coordinate 1,768, forward strand.
GAGGCGGAGGTCGCCTGTTGCTCGTGCACATCCGCGATCTCGCGGACACCGGATTTCAGCGCACAAACGTTTGTGTAAAACTTCTCTGTGTCCTGGGAGACAGTTCAATATATCTGCGATCAGACCAGGGACGTCCTGGCGAAAACGAGTCAGGCACTGGCTCCGAACTAGCACTAGCACCAGCGCGGTGGAAAAGGGGCAATGAGAGGCACGAGGCACTAGCGGCTCCTCACCTCCAGATGCCTCCTCACTGTCACTGCCTGCTGCTCCCGACATTGCACTCTCTCACAGTTTAATCATTTGAAGCTGCCGCTGCTGCAGGGTTCGCTCGCTTGCTGTTTTGGCAGCGTAATGATGAGGCCCTAACCTATGGGTCGCCCCCTGGTGGTTGGCTGACTATTGGGTTGAGAAAGTGCTTGATTTGACATGCAACAGAGCTCGCTTTTTAAATGTTAAAATCGCCGACGATCATCTTAATTTAATCGTGGCAGCCAAAATCGTGATCGTGATTAAAATTCGATTAATTGTGCAGCCCTACTCGACACCATACTATAACATGTCCTCCCAACCTGGATGTCATACTGTAACATGTCCTCAGAACCTCGATATCATAGTATAACATGTCCTCAGAACCTCAACACCATACTATAACATGTCTTCTCAACCTTGTTGTCATACTATAACATGTCCTCTCAACCTGGATGTCATATCATAACACGTCCTCTCAAAACTCAATGTCATACTATAACATGACCTCTCGACTTGGATGTCATACTATAACATGTCGTCTCAATCTCGATGTCATACTATAATATGTCCTCTCGACCTCAACGCCATACTATAACATGTCCTCCCAACCTGGATGTCATACTGTAACATGTCCTCAGAACCTCAATATCATAATATAACATGTCCTCAGAACCTCAATATCATACTATAGCATGTCCTCTCAACCTAGATGTCATAGTATAACATGTCCTCAGAACCTCGATGTCGTACTATAACGTCCTCTCAACCTGGATGTCATACTATAACATGTTCTCAGAACCTAGATGTCATACTATAACATGTCCTCTCAGTCTTGATGTCATAATATAACATTTCCTCTCGACCTGGATGTCATACTGTAACATGTCCTCAGAACCTCGATGTCATACTATAACATATCCCCTCAACCTGGATGTCATATTATAACATGTCCTCTCAAAACTTGATGTCATACTAAAACATGACCTCTTGACCTGGATGTCATACTATAACATGTCCTCTCAATCTCAATGTCATACTATAATGAATCATTCTTATCCATGTTTATATTAAAATCTTACAGATTTTCATCGTGGTCTGTCTGTGTGTGATACACAACACATTCATGAGGCTCAAGTGTGTTTGAAACATTTAAAATCAAGTGAAAAAAGAAACATTGAAAAGTGTAGATGAGTGTTGGCGATGTTGTGGTACCTCAAAGTATCGTCCTGCAGCGAAGGGGAAAGAGGCCAGTTTGGTCTCCTCGGGGCCCCAGCACTCAGACAGGAAGGAGTTTCTGACGAAGACCCCGTTCTTCAGACGAGGGTTCAGATGAAGAGCGATGTCGCTGCTGCTGGAAACTCGCAGGTTCACACAGAAACTGAACAGAAAATGATGCAAACATGTCATTTCTGGATCAAAACACAGAAATATTCAACTGTTTGATTCTTACAAGGACTGGATGTGAACCTTTCCTGGCTGACGTCAGGACGAAGGAGCTCATATCAAACTGAAACTCAACACTGACAGACAGGTGTGCTCAGGTGTCCCGTACCTGTGTGCGTTCTGATTGGTTTCTCCTTTCACAGCAATAGTGCGTCCGACACTCAGCCCTTTCACCAGATCACCTCTGAAGGGAACACACTGTCGGACACAAGAACTCATCAACACACTCAACCTTTACAACTGAACCAGGCCTCAGATCAGCTTCATAAGAAAGGAGGAAGGAGGGAAGATGTTAGAACAACTAAAGAGCTCCAGACGGTAAAAGAAAGAGATGATTTTCCTTAAATGATGTGAAAACACGAAGTTCAGTCACGAGGAGCCGGGAAAGGAAGCAGCAACAGCTACTGACTGTTACAGAGCTGCAGATGGATCCAGAGACAAAAAATGGAGTTCATTTCAATCTTCAATGGGGCCGTCATTGTCTAATGTTGTAAATATTTTGCCAATAAAAATTTATGCCGAAAAAACAACCAAAAAAGCATCTTGAGCTTTGTGTTTTTCAGAATATTTGAAAAAAAATAAAAGGCATAGAAACAAAATGTGGAAAAGGTCTCAGTCATGTGAAAAACCTGCAGCGACCTGTGCTGTTTGAATGAAGCTGCACTATTTTGACCATCATGCAACAGTAAAACTCACCAAGTCGCCTGAAGAGGAGATCAGTGGCTGGAGCAAGAAAAAACAAAAAACAATTAAAATTCATGTTAAAAAAAGACCAAAACTTTTCTCTAAAACGAATCAGCTGCAGAAAAAAACAATTTAAAAACACCAAACTTAAAATCTGTATCTAATCATCTGTGGGAGAAGCTTCATCCTTCACTGCTCATCTCACTCGTGTGAAATGTTGCAACAGATGGACAAAGATTTAAAATCCTCTAAGATGAAGGAAAGTAACTGAGAAGTTGTGACGTCCACATGTTCGGTGTTTGTTTTCTTCATGAATATGGACACTGATCAGTTTTCTCTACACTGACTAATAGTTTGTGCTGTTGTGGGACAGTTGCTGTTTGTTCTTACGTTCATCTCTGAGTCCTGGTTGGTGAAACTGGCTGCAGGAGAATCTGAACTCTAAAAACAGCAACAACAAAACATCTCATTCAGCTTCATCACATGTTCACAAGTTTTATCACATTAAGAAAAAAACAGAGCAAACTTTGTTTTCACAGAAACTACAGACAGCGACTGACCGAGCTCGGGAAGATGCCGACAGCTAGAACTTTGACCTTTCCAGAAATGGACAAAGTGTCGACTCGCTCCAGCTCCAGTCGGTGTTTATACTCCAACACGTGATGCCCGTTCACGGCGACCTGCAGCGGCAGAGGGAAGACTCAGGCTTCAGTGAGAGCAGCACCACGAACATGGAAGGACTCTCCATCAGAAGTAAAAGTCCTGGCTGTGCAGTAAAATGAGGCACAGCTGCCTGATTTTATACCAAAGTCCACAGAAGCTGCAGGTCAGTGCTGAGTGAGTCCAAACTGATCACGGTCTGACGCCATTTTCATGTTTTCACAATAACAGAATGATTTGAGGAGGGTTTGATGATCACTGCGATAATATTGTTTAGTGTTATAGTTTCATAGTATGAACATCTGATGCCAGTACGTCCTCATTCCAAGGTCAGGACTGGAACTTCAAGGCTTCATTCGGACTCATATCACACCAGCAACATGTGCAACAGCAGCAATGTGAATAAAGTCACAGATGCCTGATGATGTCAGTCGTAGTCTGTCAGATGTCAGTACTCTGTCTGTCTGTCTGTCTGTCTGTCTCTCTGATGTCAGTACTCTGTCTGTCTGTCTGTCTGTCTGTCTGTCTGTCTGTCAGATGTCAGTACTCTGTCTGTCTGTCTGTCTGTCTGTCTGTCTGTGTGTGTCGGTCACAGCCTCCTGCAGAAGCTCGTCTCTCACCTTAAACTTGTCGTTGAGGACGAGGATGATGATTTCGAACGAGGCCCCGGCAGCAAAGGGCATCTGGTGCAGGATCTCCTCTCGGCCCCAGCGCTCGCTCTGCAGTGTGTTGCACACGATCCGCGGCGACTTCTGGAACCGCGGGTTGAAGTGAAACGCTACGTCGGCCCTCGGACTCACGCTGCTGCCACATGTGAAATCCACCTGGAACCTGCCAGGCGGCGCAGAGGGACAGAAGACAAATCAAACTGTTTCCAGTTTATCTCAGACACATTTGTCCAAACCTCATCTTTGGAGGATTTGGTCTCTGCTGGTTTTCAGCTGGATCAAAGTTGATGTAAGAGTTTTTATACTTAACGATTTGGTGATGTGAGTCCTCACCTGTCGGCATTAGACAGCACTGAGCCCTGGATGACGACCATCTCCCCCGGCAGCAGACCGCCCAGGATGGTCCCGGAGAAGGGAAGCGTCTGACGGGAGGAAGTCGACAAGATTCATGAGACTGAACATCTGGAAACATCTGACAACAACCGCGGAGACTGAGGGGAAACACAGGCGTTTGACTTGGAAATCTCTGTTTGATTCACATCAAGATGAGATGAACTGATAATGAAAATAATCCTCTGTTGCAGCTCAGTCTGCTCCAATAATAAGATGTCTGAGTTTACTCCAAGTGAACTAAGACTGTTCCACAACATGAGCAGTCAGCTGAGGCGTGAATCTGCAACATTTCACAAGAAAACATGACATTACAATTTTCATTCTTCACAAAGGGAACATTTGCATTTTTGCTGCTTATACATTTATCTAATTCTTGTAAGTTTTAACGCTAAAAGCAACATTTTATTTCTTAATATTTGTGACCATTTGTTGATCAGTTTCTCAGCTGTCTCAGCTGATGGTGGTGAGTTCACAGCTTCACTGTTTCAGGCAGGAAGCAGCTGCTCCATGAGACGTATCTTTAAACACTGACCAGCAAAAAGATTTAAGCCAAAAACAGACTCTGAGGATCATCGTTTAAATTCGGCCTCCATGAAAAACATGGAAACGGACTCAAATGTAACTAAATGAGAGACTTTGTCCTGTTCTGCACAGAAACATTACCGAGCGGAAATGCGTCAAAACTTTTAGCGGTAAATTGATCTGAAATAAAGTTAAATGGTGAATGAAAGACATGAAGAATCGATGAAGAGTCCGAACATGAGACAAGTGTTTTGAACATGTTAAACAAGAAGATGTCTCATTAAATATTCATTAGTTTGCGCAGCTGACGGGAGGAAACTGAGCCTGAGACACTAAACAGCCAAATCATCGAGATTCCGCCTCAGTTTGACAACAAACTGATCGAAAAGGCTGATTTCACATGATAGAAACACAGAGAGCGTCTCACCGGGTTTAAAAACGTCTGTCTCGGGTTTGAAACGGACATTCTGGAGCCGAACAACCGCGACCTGGAGCCAAGCTGGACTTTGTTTACTTCCGTATTTACGTCACAAGGTCGACGGTTACAAGGATGGGACAAACCGACAGATAATGTTCGAGCACTGAATTAAAAAAGATTTATTTTAACTGTCGAAAATGTCTTTAATAGAAATCTCCATTAAAGACATTTAGTTCATTTTTACTATGTACTGCTTGAATACGTTATGTTAAATACAGATGTCGGCGCGGAGTGATGACGTAGCTGTCCGCTCCTGTTTGGTGGAGGAACCAGATTCTCAGTCTCATGATTCCAATGATTCTCAAACCTCCACCCGAAGTTTGTTCACAATAATCAGACACATACCTTTAGACAGAGGCTTCACTGTCTGACATTCCAGCACTTTGAATCAGCTCCTTTTAATGAACCTAAATATTTAAATTAAATTCTTCTGGGCTCCAACTCAGAAAAAACTTTTCTCCAGTTATTTTTGTTTAGAATAATCAACATGTATCAGAATAAGTTACTCTTTCAAAAAGTGGATTCAGTTTCTGTTCATTTGGTCTCTGACTCCTGAGGCTTGTGGACATTTGTCCTTCTGGAGTAACAAGTTTTATTGATGGTGTTGAATCCAGTTGCCAAACTAATAAGATGACGTGTTCAGTTATACAGCAGGAAAAACCAGTGTCTGATGGACTTTTTTCATGATTTTGACATTTTGAAAACTGCAGCTGATGAACCAGACTCAGCGTGGACGTGGTGGAATGAACAGAACCGAAGCTTTAACATATAGTATATTTAACTTTATTACAAAACTACATAACTGTACAAATGAACACAAATAAGCTAAAACACCGTTGTATGTTGTTACAACACATACTAATGTAGCAGATTTTATAAAACAAAAACAATAATTAGAGTTCATAAAAGAAAAACTAAAACATAAAACCAGGGTTCTGATTGAGGCTTCACCTGTTTAACTGCTGAGTTATGTCCCTCAGAAGAAGCCTGGTCTGTGCTCAGACCCCCGGCTGCAGTGCCCTTACTGTCTGTGCTCTGATTGGCTGAAGCGCTCATTCATCATTTCAAACCGTCACATACATAAAAACAAGTTCATCTCTCTACAGCCGAGTGTTTTCACCTGTGGAGGCTCGGTACAAAGTTTCTGCCTCATCAGTTCAAAACTCCTCCTGGTTCTGAGCAGACATCCGCCTCCAGCTGTGGAGTCAAAGCACAGAGTCTGAAGTGTGAGGCCGAGTGCGGCTCGGTCCAGCCGGGTCCTCAGAAGTCTGCGTCCAGCCTGAAGGTGTTGTCTGTGGGGCCGGACATGACGCCCATCCTCTGGTACTCGCCCACCCGCTTCTCGAAGAAGTTGGTCTTTCCCTCCAGAGAGATGTTCTCCATGAAGTCGAAGGGGTTCTCCACCTTGTAGATCTACAGAGACCAGACAGACCACAGCTCACTTTACTCTCTTTCATCTATTATAGCAATTCAGAGTTCAACAGTACGGAGTCTGCTCAGACAGGCGTCTGTCTCGTGCTGCTGCTGGTCTGACAGTGAACCACTCGTCCTCCAATCAGAGCGTCAGCAGCAGCACTCAGCCCCCATCATCGGCTGAGGTCCGTACCCCTGCGCGTCTCATCATCACAGACCTCGTCCCCCACAACATCGCTGTCACAGTTTACACACATCAGGGAAGTTCAAAACCCCCCTGGGGACACAGGAAGTGGGAGCGCTGTGGTAGGTCAGTTCTGTTCACAACAGAAGCCTCGTCTGTCAATAGGCGATTCTGCTCTGTTCTAGTCACATGTAGAGCTGATCTTTACAGTGACCTCATGAATTTATATGTGAAGCTTCTGCAACAAAGAAGTGAAAAAGGACCATGTTACTCTTACGGCAGCAGAACATCTGTCTGAACGGCCCGGCCTTTCAACACCAGCGCAGCGCTTCAACTTCCTGTGAGTCCCCCCCGCTCCAGGCACCAGCCCAGCTCCCCGGCAGCTGCGCTTTGGTTTGGTGGTTACCTTTGTGAAGCCGAGCTCCAGCAGCAGTCTGTCGGCTACGAACTCGATGTACTGCTTCATCAGCTCACAGTTCATCCCGATCAGCTTGACGGGCAGAGCCTCAGTCAGGAACTCCTGAGCAGAAAGACAACAACACACCATGAGACCCAGCGGAACGGTCGGCCGACCGGAGGAGAGAAAGCACAACAACAGGCCCGGGACGTGGGCGTGGCTGTGGACCCACCTGCTCGATCTCCACGGCGTTCTTGATGATGCTGGTGACGGTTTCTGTCGACGGCTTGTTCACCAGGTGTTTGAACATCAGACAGGCAAAGTCACAGTGCAGACCCTGAAAGCAGCAACACACACAGTTCACACAGCTGACAGACGGTTTCATTCCCGGACGCAGCTTCATACGGACCCGAGCGTCTGGTAGAATCAACAATCACCTCGTCTCTGCTGATGAGCTCGTTAGAGAAGGTCAGGCCGGGCATCAGGCCTCTCTTCTTCAGCCAGAAGATGGCAGCGAAGGAACCAGAGAAGAAGATTCCCTCCACGGCGGCAAAGGCCACCACACGCTCTCCTGGAGGAGCCACAGATCACGATCAAGACCAGACACAAGATCAATATCAGACCTGATCGGTCTCAAGACCGAGGTCACTCTGCATCACAGTAAGCAGCTTTACCGTAGTTGGCGTTCTTGTTGCCGATCCAGTTGAGCGCCCAGTCGGCCTTCTTCTTCACACACGGCAGAGTCTCGATGGCGTTGAAGAGGTATTCTCTGTGGGTCATTAAACGCACCGTCAGACTCCAGCACAGACCAGCAGGGTCCAGCACAGACCGTCAGACACCAGCACAGACCAGCAGGGTCCAGCACAGACCGACAAAGTGGGGTCTCACCTCTCTTTGGGCTCCTTGATGTAGGTGTCGATGAGGAGGCTGTACATCTCTGAGTGGATGTTCTCCATGGCGATCTGGAAACCATAGAAACACCTGGCCTCCGTCACCTGCACTTCCTGGGTGAAGCGCTCCACCTGGTGGTCACACAGAGAACATCGTGAGAAAATATTTGCTGGTTGCAGCTTTTCCTGATCGCACATGACAAACAAACAAATGAGTCACTGGAGGACGCGACTTTGAGCTTCACGATGCTGTGTCCTGCACTTTACATCGTTTTGTGAAGTTTTCCAGGCCATCTCAAAGTGGTGGAAAACCTTTGACACGTTAAATCCAACAGCAGACAGAAAACAGGACAATGAACACGTGGGCGTCCTCACCAGATTCTCGTTGACGATGCCGTCGCTGGCGGCGAAGAAAGCCAACACGTGAGAGATGAAGTACCTCTCCTCGTCCTTCAGAGACTCCCAGTGCTGCAGGTCCTTCGACAGATCCACCTGAACAAACACAAGCCATTAATATCCCATCAGACAACAGCATGGACACACAGGTTTGTGAGAGCTCAGCGGACGGGGAGTCTCAGAGCGGCCCAGCGACAACCTGCCCTGAGCTACACATCTGACCGGTGTCCACTTTACCTCCTCTGCCGTCCAGAAAGAGGCCTCGGCCTTCTTGTACATCTGCCAGATGTCGTGGTACTGGATGGGGAAGATGACGAAGCGACGAGGGTTTTCCTTCAGAAGCGGCTCCTCCTCCTCGCCGCCGCTCTTCTTCACGCCTTTGGGCTGAAAGGCACAAAATACAAAGTCAACCAGCAGCTCAAACGTTCGAGGAACAGACGTCTGACCTCGCTGATAAAGTGGAAATCGAGCAAAAATGACAAAGTCTCTGTGGGTTGAGATTTGCTGCTTCCATTCTAATTTGTATTCTAATGTGCAGACTAATCAATAATAATCAGCATGAATTGCAGTTCTGGTTCAAACAGTCTGCAAGTGTCTGGCTCAGTCAACAACTGTCAGATGAACTCTGCATCACGTGTTTGGATCCAGATGTTAACAGACAAAACATCAGCCACACCAACATTTTCTGCTGCTCCCGTTTAAAGAGGAATCTGAGAACACCGGAGCTCAACTGCTCCATCAGCAAGTCTCAATATTCAACACTTCAAAGTCGCGAAAAAGACATTTGTGGACAAACACAGATGGACATGAAGCTGCCACATGCAGTCTGATGAAGCAAAGCTGGAAACTTTGAGCCGGACACCAACAGCTGATCGTCCATGTTGGCGCCACAACCGACATTTTAGGCGCCACATGAGCAAAACAAACAGCACAACTGCGGCTCAGCGACTTCAACGTGCAGACTCGGAACGTGTGTGTTAAAGCGGTTTAACTGCTGAAGCTTCGGCAGCTTTTCGCTCACTCACCGCAGGAGGCGCGAAGATTTTCCGCGCCGTTTTAGACGCCAAGATGCGGCTCGAGCTCAGACTCGGCGGCTGGAAGAGAAAAGAGCACATTTCATTAGTGAACAGAGGGACGTCACGTGACTCTCGGTCGAGTCCAGGTGCGTGTTCTCAGGTGAGTCCGGGTGTTTGCTCTCTCTCACCGTGTTCTCTTTGTCCAGCGACATGTTGCTCATCTGGCCGCTGACCGTCTGCTCGTTGAGCGCGGAGAGAGGAGAGCGAGCGGAGAGCATGTTGGCTTCAGACGGACACGCGAAGAACAGCCAGCTGCAGATAAAAGACAAGCAAAAAGAAGCCGCAGCTCTAAACTAACGGAGCGAACAGGAGAAGAAGAAGCGGCGCACAGACTGAAGCGGCTCCTGCTGTCCGCTCCGCTTTTTATTGAAATCTTGGCGCTAGAACCCGGATGGCCAATAGGAACGCAGCTCGCGATGGCTCTTTAAAATGACGCTGCGACGGGAGCCAATCGGGCTGCGAGCCGCGCTCACGTGCCCCCCGAGGCACTGCGGGAAATTTAAACTCTTTTGTTGGTGCGGAGTTACAAAAGTGGTCGAGAGCGACGTTACAAAACGGATCAAAAGCAGCGTTTACACAACGTCCGATTCTGATTAAATAACACGCGTCTGTTTCACACCGACAGCCGCCGAACTGTCATTTCAAAACAGAGCAATAAAGTTCATAAGTGTCGAAATCGTAAAAAGTCAAACTGACTTCCGCCATGAATTCTTATCTAAAGTAACATAACTGGTTTAACTCACATTCAGAGTCGAGGAGAAAACTGTTGATGAGCAAATGATCCACATAGAGACTGATTCAGTTTAACGTTTGTTTGTCCCTTCAAACTTAACTGAATGTGAATCTGCCTTCATGTCAGTTTCCTTTAAAGACTCATCATTAATGTGTGACCGTCCACTGCTGGTTTGTTTCCCGCTGCCGCGCTTTTCATTGTTTACTAAAGAAAGGCGTCTCCACCTAAACAACTTAGCGCCAAAATGATTCAACTCATCCGTTATTTTTACGATTCTGTATTTAAAGGTTTCATGTTTATTATCAGAGAAGAGAAACAGAACTGACAGAAAGAGTTTTACATTAAACTAAAAACTGCCAGATTGTCAGGAAACACACGGAGCTAATTTATGTTTAACACGGATTTAATGACAGAATGATTCGGTTTGTTTCTGATCGACTGAATGTTTCGTCTCTTACATTCGTTCAGTTTCAGCCTCTGAAATAAAACCTTCAGCTTCATTTTCTTCTCTATTATCTGATGTTAGGAAATTGATTCCTTCGTCCCCGCAGGCGGAACTGACGTCAACTGTTTCCGGGTTGCTGCTGAAGCCATAGTGCTGATTGGCTGTTTGAGAAGACAACACAATGACTGTAAATCTGTCACAGACAGCGTCGCCCCCTGGCGGCTGGGATGAACACCTGCAGGCAACAATCCACTGTTTCTTTCACGTGACCTCAAACTGGAATCATTGGTGAAAAAGCCAAATGTCTAATATTTTAGATTCTATTTTTTGTTTTGCATTTTATTAGGAATAAATAATAAGAAAATACATTCAAAGAAAGAAAAATATCATTTTTTAAAATAACTTTTTTTTTTTTCTAAATCTAATAATATAAAGAAGCAGGTTGATTTTAAGTATAAATTTAACCCAGAAAAGATCTAAATAAAAACCTTTGCTGTCGTTGGCCTGAAACATCATGAAACCTGGACATGCTTCGGTCACACTGCACCCGATTTAAGCTTCAAACTACAAAGAGACTTTTCTTTTTTTAAAAAAAAGTGTTTTATTGAAATCCACAGTTGTTTATATGACAGCAGGAGACATTCAACTGGATGTTTGCAGTCGTCCAATCAGCAGGAGCAGACTGGACAGAATCATCACCAAAGTGAACATGATGAGAGATTCACAGAGTCCTGCAGCCGCCGGGTGTCCATCAACATCTGGAGCCAAAGGTCCGACGCTCTCCTGCCTCCAGCTGCAGCACCACCTTAAAGCTGCACTGAAGTTTTACAAGTTTTACACCTACAAATCAAAACACCATCATAAAAAGATCATGTCCAGTGTTTTCTCCCTGCAGCAAGTCAAAAAACCAGCATGTCAGTTTTCATTTTATCGGAGCTCCGTGCGTCACTGCTGGGGACACAGGTCCTACTTTAAAGAAACGAAATAGAAAATAAGGCATTTATTGTTTTTAATGAAATGTCACCTCGCTGACAGCTGCCACAGGTTTCTCCACATTCACCTTTCACACCTCAGAGAATTCAGTGGATGAGCTGGAAAACCAGTGGGACAATACGGCCTGAATGATTTACATGAAAACACTCGTCAGGACTTCACAGCTGCACACAACAATAACTCCTGGCAATGCAACGAGTCAGGGCCTGTGGGCTGGACGCAGGTGGAGGCTTCATCTTCCGTCTTCAGCTCTGCACCTCCTGAGGAACTGATGATTCATCTGTCAGTTATTTCCTTCATCAATAAATGAATCTCTGAGAGTAAAAAAAAAAGTGACAATAGTAAAATGTATGGCCCTGAGCAGCTGAGCTGGAAGCAGGATCAGTTCAGTTTCTCAGCACTGCAGGAAACGATTGTGGTGTGGGTTTGTTTCACCTGTGAGTGAACCCATCAACCGCTGTCATTGAAATGAAGTGTTGTTGTATTAAATCCTCTGAAGAGGTGAACTCCTGCTGAACATCTGGCAGTGTTGTTGCTTCACTCAAAACAAACTGATGAACTCTGCAGATGCTTTTTGGGAAACTCAGTCCAGCTTCATGTCAGTTGGTTCTTCTGATAATAACAGTCAGTTCTCTTTATTCCACAGAAACAATGAAAAATGTCACAACCGACTCCGCCTCCATCAAACGGCTTGATCTGTAAAAAAAGAGTCAGTCCTTCAGACTTTGGTCCCGGTCCGAGGGCGGACGTGTGTTTGGCACCGGAGTAGCTTATTCTGGATCAGAGGAGCATGGGGGTGGGGGGGGACGGACGGACGGACAAGGACAGAATATGGCTTTGATCCTGCAGATAACGGTAAAAAAAACGTCCTCAACATTTCAAAGTTTTCCAGCTTCTGAAAGTAAAAAGGAAACAAACAGAAGCAGCTGATTTTGCCTCCTCTCTCACAGCTGGACTTCATTTGCTCAGTGTCTGTTTCTTGTCAGTTCTCTGGTGTCTCCATTTGTTCTATTTCTGTTTAAAACCCTGTGGAGTCTTTTCATCTGTGAATCCACTGAACATGTTTTATTTATAGTAACAACTTTATTTATATCTCCTGTCGAGACGGACTGAGACAGAACATAAAAATGTTGGGTGATTCAAAGTGACACGAGAAGACAGAAGCTGGACTCCAGAAGGTTTTAAAGCACCAGACTTCACGTTAGAGAGAACGCTCCTGTTTGCTTCTTTACTGCAGTTTTTCCATTCATGGCACGTTTGAGATATTTGCCCTGTGAGACTGGTGGTAAAAAGACAGACTCATTGTCCTCAGCTCAGTTTCCATCAGTGGAAGCCTGACGGACTCTTCACACAGTCAGGCTCCATTTGCTCTTTAGCCACTCGCCAACTTTTACATTTCCACTCTTTTGTTACACACAAATTAAAAATGTTGATAAAAACAGGTGGATGGAAACGAACAACACGAGGATCAGATGTGAAGAAGTGCAGTCTGGAGTTTGATCAAAGGGAGAGTTCAGGTGTTCTGAAGCAGCTGTGTATGAGGAGCTTATTCACAGTCAGTGCTTCACCTACGACAGGTGGAGAGCCAGGAAGCTGCTGGCCCCGCCCACCCCGGCTCCTCCAGCCCAGTGAGCCGCTGAGCACCATCAGCTGCAGGTGAAACACTGACTGAGGAGAAGTTCCTCACACAGGCCAAGTCCAAAGAACCTGAACTGTCCCTTTCAATGGAAGACGTGTTGGGTTGGTTCAGACGGAGCTGAGCTTCACCAGCCCTCTGACAGAGTCCTCGTGCAGAGCGTCCTGGCAGGCGGGGTCGTACAGGACGGTGGGGGTGGGGACAGCTAGGTGTGGGTGGAGGCGTGCGTGGGCGGGGCAGGGCAGGGCGCCCTGCGGCGTGGAGCAGGGCGTCTCCTCCGGGCTGACGAAGTGGTGGTGGTGATGGTGGTGGCAGTGGGAGTCGGCGGCGGCGTCCCTCAGGGCCAGGACGTCTCCCCCGCAGGACGGAAGGGAGGGCTGGGAGGGGGCCAGGTAGGCGCAGGGGCCCCCCAGCGTGGCGGCCTTCCCCGGCAGCGGGGCCAGGACCACGGGCTCGCTGTGCAGCAGCGGGGTGGCCGCGGCCTGGAGGACGAACTTGGTGCTCTGGATGCACTGATCCTGATCACACTGAGGAGACAGAGTCAGAGAGGAGGAGACGTCAGCAGCAGGAAACATGTCTGCTCACACACTTTCAGCCATCCACTGTGTTTGTGTGTTTGGGTATTCATCGTTCGCATGAGATTATTTATGGATGAATTTTCTTGGCTTTCATCTGACGGTCTGCAGTGACGGCAGAGAGACATGAGTCACCGGCTGAACGCCGTCGAGACGCTCTGCTGGAAACGTGTTGGTGTGATGTGGCTGGAGCAGCTCTTCACATTCCTCCACCTACCATGTGACTGTGCAGCTGAGTGGAGGCGTAGCTGCCGCCGCCGCCGCTGCCGTTGGACTGGGTGACGGTCTGCGGAGTGTCAGACTGGATCAGACCTCTCCTGTCAATCAAACTGGGACACAGACACAGAGAGATCACGGGCTCCATGTTCTGACTGAAGAGACTTGTTTGCAGAACATATACATGTAAATACATGAAGGAGTTTAGGTTCACACACAAACAAATGTTACAAACTTCATTTGATCAGTTCTGTTCACAATGACCGGGACTATTGACATGTTGATTGACAGCCTGACAGACCAATCAGGTCGTGTTCAAGCTTCACTTACATCAGCGTTCTGCTGCGACTCAGGGTCTTCATGGGACTTTTATATCAGGATCCTCAGACGCCTCAAATCGTTTCTCAAACTTCACGACTGATTTGCTATTTGACCTAAAAAAGCCTTGTGTGTGTGTGTGTGTGTGCAGATGGATCTCAGCACCACCCAGGGTGTCAGCAGGTGGAACCAACATGTTAATGAGCTGTCAAACACTGGCACGCACACACACACACGCACACACACACACACACACACACACACACACACACACACACACACACACACACACACACACACACACACACACACACACACCAGCTGGTGATGGACTAACAAGCAGACTGTGTAATGAATCAGTTTCCATATGTTCAGTCCTGGAAAACAAACATCAATCAATCACATCTTCTTCCTCTGCTGACTCATGCTCTTATTTTGAAAATACTCGTCTCTGTCCTCCCTCATCATTCAGTCGCTTGAGTGTTTTGTTTTATCTGTTTCAGGCTGCTCAGTCAGCTGCTGCCAGACTCAATCAATCGATCGATCAATCATTCGATCCATAATCAATAATCAAACAAGCCTCGCTCTCTGTGTGTCAGGCCTGGACGGAGCTGGATCAGGGCCACCAGCCTGTCTGGACCTCAGGATCATGTGGGGTGGACAAAACAGTTGTAATCAATAATATTAATTTGATGATTGGATGTCAGTATATGGAGCTATACGCTACATGGCCATAAGTATGTGGACAGTCTTAATGAAACCAGAGGCCTGGAGGCAGCACGTTAACGAACGTGACCTCACACTCACACGGTCACATATTTAGCTGTCCACATACTTTTGGCAAGCAGAGTATTAAATGTTAATAAGTTCATAGAAAAATAGAACCAACCCCAAATCCATCTCGTTTCTCAGGTTTTCAAAAGCAACTCTCGTTTAGTTTTTGCTACATCTGAGAGCGACGAGCGAAGCAGCAGAGGTTGTTGGGCAACGAGCGACAGCCTCCACAGACGGATCATTGATTTCCTCCTCTAATGATGACACGTGGACGGAAACATCCCAGATTCTGTGGAAGACGAACTGTAGAAACTGCCGACATTTTGATCGCTTTTTGATTAATTTTGCAGCTGGGTTTGTCGTCGGCGACGGAGAGCGTTGAAATCAGAGGAGCTGAGCCGAGCGGCGGCGGCAGAGGAGGAGAGTGTGATCACATCCAGGAAGGTCTCCGCTGAACAGTGTCCTCATTAAACACAGAGACACATGGGGGGGGGGGTCAGAGACAGAACATGAACTCAGACGACTCAGTCCAGCCCTGCAGCTGTTTTCATACAGGTTTTAAACATCCAGATTCGGTGACGCTGGAGGAAACATCGAGGTTTTTTACCACAGAGTCATTCATGTCGATGGGACCATGAATGTCTGAACCAAGCGTCCTGACTGTCACATCACATCGTTGATCATCTCAGACGCCGGCGGCTCCAGGTCCAGATGAAGCCGACTCTGAATTCAACACGATGCCTTTGATCACCAGGACAAACGCTAAGTGAACGTTAGGCTTCAAAACTGTTTCTGTGACGACTGAAACGACACCGACTGGACAGAAGCTCAGTCAGCGCTGATTGGTTAAAATAGCGCCTGGCACAGGTCACTACAGGTCACTACAGGTCACTAAAGGTCACATGGAGAGGGAAGAGTGTTACTGACCTGGGAGGCAGAGGTCCACACAGAGCGGCGCAGCAGTTGGTCAGGATGCTTCCGTAGCTGTAGGGGTTGTAGTTATCCTTCCCTCGCTTGGTGGACCAGGACCCTTTAATCTGGACCAGGAGCAGGAGCAGGAGCAGGAGCAGGAGCAGGAGCAGACCAGAACCAGGACCAGGACCAGGACCAGAACCAGGAGCAGGAGCAGGACCAGAACCAGAACCAGAACCAGAACCAGGACCAGAACCAGAACCAGAACCAGGACCAGGACCAGAACCAGGACCAGAACCAGGAGCAGGAGCAGGAGCAGACCAGGACCAGAACCAGAACCAGAACCAGGACCAGAACCAGGACCAGAACCAGGACCAGAACCAGGAGCAGGAGCAGGAGCAGACCAGGACCAGAACCAGGAGCAGGAGAAGAACCAGGAGCAGGAGCAGGAGCAGGACCAGAACCAGGACCAGGACCAGAACCAGGGCCAGGACCAGAACCAGAACCAGAACCAGAACCAGGAGCAGGAGCAGGAGCAGGAGCAGAACCAGAACCAGGACAGAAACAAAGAGAAGAGTGTTGGTTCAGTTCTTCAGAGCTAATAAGTCTCAGACCACAGTCTGGCTGTCCTGTACTCACGTCCTCGTTGGTCGTCTGGTTGGAGCTGATCAGGTAAGTGTGGAATCCCGACAGACCGACGATGGACCAGACGGAGAAGAAGCAGACCACCACCTCGAGGACGGTGCAGAGCCGAGTCAAGGACAAACTCCACATTCACTCAGAGCCAGTAACAATACTCACACTGGAAAGATTAAACCCTGAATCACTGCAACTCACTGATCCTGAAAGGGCCAGTTTTGTCCTGATGAGACCAGTTTCTGAGACGACACGTGATCAGTGTTCAACGTGCAGCCGAATGAACTGGACCGGAAACTCAGAGACTCTATTCTGTTCTTCGTTTTCTTTGGTTTGTTGCTTTCTTTTTTTTTCCCTGATCAGCTTTAATGTGAGTTCTGGAGTTCTGGATCCATGTGGACGCTCAGACCAACGAGCTGCGACTGCCTCTGACGAGCAGAGACAGAAGCTGCTGGAGCCGGATGTGAACGACAGGAGGCTGACCTTGGCAATGCATCATGGGACATATTGACCTGTGGCTGGTGACTGTCAGAGTCATTGATTGGTCAGAAACACACACACACACACTGTGGAGGTGCAGAGACCAGGATGTGTGGGGGTCTGACCTGTGGCGGCAGCAGACCAGGACGAGCAGGACGTCAACTCGTGGATCAGAGGAAGGCATGAATGACTAACGAGCGTGAATGGACTGGATGAAAGGTCTAAATGAGGCGTGGAGGCACGAGGCCGTGCAGCGGCGGTGGAAGGATATCTGGCCGGACTGTCTCTGAGCGCGCTCAGGAAGCCCGTCTGGTTGGACCCTGCGGAGACACAACCAGCGCTCAGGTTACTCAGACTCATGTGACCCTGACGAGTCCGGATCAACATTCATGACCAATCAACTGTTTCCTCAACTCAGAAACCAAAAACCTAGAAAGCATCTGAGGTGAAAGCTGAATCTGGTCTGAGGCTCCGAGCTGCAGCCGGAAGGTTCTTCTGCTGGTCAGTGTTAAACCTGGACCTGAACCAGCAGCCGCTGACTTCACATCCTGCAGATCAGAGTCACGACCGTCGGCTCCACCTGTTTATAGCTCTGCTGCTAAAATCAGACAACAAGCAGCTGAGTGTTCGTCCCAGTCTGCTGCTTGTTGGACTGAAGCTTCTTCAATGTTTGGACCCGGAGGCAGGAAAACAACGTCAGCAGCCTCCACGCCGAGAACCAGGTCAAACATGTGACAGAGGACCGGGCGGGACACTCCAGATCCACAAACAGGAAGTCAACGATCGGCGTTAAAGTTCACAACAATAATGTACAAACCATCATTATAGAAACCGACGGGTCCAAATAAAACACAGCAAGTCACATGACTCTACATGTGACTGTGATTTGTTGTTTCAGGCTTCAGTCTGGTGTATCTGACGTCACAGTTCTGTCTGATCAGGACGCCGCCTGCAGTTCACTGAACCACCACCGGTGTCAGTAAGAATCAGGATTTTCTTAACGTTCCACCTTTAGGTAAAAACATAAATGAGAAGATGTTTTTCCCTGACAGGGTTCAGAGGAGCTTTAACGACCTGGACGCTGACCTGCAGCCGACAAACCAACAAAGTCAACAGGTTCAGATGCTGCTGTGTTTTACAGGGACCCTCAGAGGAATCCGGGGTTTGGACGAGAACAGGCTGAAGCAGCAGAGTCAGGACAGAGTGAAGGACAATCAATGACAGGAAACAGCCTCAGCCTCGCTCTGACAGCCTGTCACTTACAGGGCGGGGGCGGGGCCGAGGAGGGTCGATGTCTGGTCCATTAGACAGATGAGAGTCCACCGTGGATTTATCAAAGGCTTCTGAGCAGAAAACGAGTCGTACAGATCAAAAAAGCATTGGATCGACTCCTAACTTGAAAAAAAAAGGAGACGTCAGCTGGTCTCCTTCTCAAAATGTAACCTATCCATTCTTGTTTCCTGATCTGTGTCGGTTTCACACACACACACACACACACTCACACACACACACACACACACACTCACACTCACACACACACACACACACACACACACACACACTCACACTCACACTCACACACACACACACTCACACTCACACTCACACACACACACACACACACACACACACACACACACTCACACTCACACACACACACACACACACACACACACACTGCTGAGGGTCACTGAGCTGCAGCCAGTCCAGAACAACAGTCCTGTAATAAAGCTCCCTCACCGAGGAACGAAGGTTCAGTTTGAGTTGATTCAACTTCATGGCCTTTCACAGAGGGAGGTCTGTGGCCACACAGGCTGTGAACTGTGCTGCGTCAATAAAGTTTAACATCACAAGTTTTACATTTCTTTCTGTTTTATAAACTGATCAACAATCATTAATAGTCGATGAATGATTGGAGCTCATGTTGAACTATTTTGTTCAGGACTGAAACTAATGACTCTTTTCATTCTGGATTCATCTGCTGATCATTTTCTCCATCGATCGATTGGTTTGTAAAGATTCTGAAAATCTGGTTTGATTTTGTTTTGCATTTGATAAAATCTTATTTGTAAAATCTTGATTTGCAAAGTAACTAAAGCCGTCAGATCCATGGAGTGAAGTGAAGAGTCGAACATTTCCCTCTGAGATCTGGAGCAAAGTGGCAAAGTGCTGAATGGATAAAGAATGGATAAGTGAATCCAGAGGAACCGGTGCGGAGGAGGTGCGTTACTCACTGAGGATGACGTGTGTGATGACGAAGGCGAAGATGAAGATGGTGAGGAAGGAGAGCGACAGGATGAACAGGTAGAAGAAGCGGTAGTTCCTCCGTCCGACGCAGTTTCCCACCCAGGGGCAGTGATGGTCGAAACGCTCTGAGGAGGACACACTCAAGCATTTTCTACTGTCAAATAAAAACTAACACAAACATTAAAAACAGACTGAAACATTCAATTGAACTGAAGCATTAAAATATCACAGTGAAAAACTCTGATGTCAAAGGGATGAACTCATGTGTGACCTTCTCCCAACAAGCTCAGACGAGCTGTGTGTCGCCTGAGAGGCAGCACTCGGGGCAAATCACACGTCCAGTGTCTGACCCTGACACCAACTGACCGACACAGTTGTCGCACAGGCTGCAGTGCGACGCGCGGGGGGGTCTGAAGATCTTGCAGGTGAAGCAGTACTTCAGTTTGACCGTCTGTCCGTTGATGAGAACCTCTCTGGTGCGAGGCGGCGGCCTGGAGCATCCGGCCGAGTCTGAAAACACCACACAAGCAAACAAGACACAGCTGCTTCAGAGGGAGCTTCACTTCTACGCAGATGATTTTCAACTATACGTGTCAAAACGTCTGTTTTTAAACACTGGACGGTCGACAATCTCCTGCTGCTCAATGCTGACACAGCAGAACATCTCAGTCCTGCTCCCGACATGTCGAAGGTAACGAAGGCCTCAGGTTTGCTCTTCTTTTAAATCCTGACTTCGATGTTCAGGCGTCACTCTGGACCAGCCTGTCCAGTGTTTCTCTGTTTTTTCAGGCCCATCGTGTCTCGAGTAGAAATAATGATTCACACTTTGAAACCAGCTCAACCTAAAAGACAAAGATGTGACTGAGATTATTCCACCGACGACAAACAGAGCGTGAAACCATGGCTTTTTCTGACCATGCTAATATGCTAACATTAGCATCCAGCTGTAGGCACAGTGCAGCTTCAGACTGACGGAGGTCGGTGGTGCTCGGCCTCAGGAGTCTGAGACGTCCACCATCAGGACCCGCAGACCAGGAGGAAGCTGGACCAGCTGCTGAGTCTTTTCCTTCAGGTGAGATCACTTTCAACCATCAGGATGATGAAAGCCTGAGCAGCTCAGCGAGACAACACACACGTCCGGCACAAAGAGACTCAGCGACGCTGCGCGGTCGATACCTGAGAGCTCTGATGAATCTGACGACAGAGCTTGGATCCTGTGAACGAGGTTATTCAGTGATAATGAGGAGGAGAAGAGTTCGGCTCCTCTGACTGTGTGAAGACTGAACTCTGTAACCACATGACATCATGAATCAGCTGACACTCGAGCAGAAGCCGAGACATCGGACTGTCCTGAATGGGACTTTTCTATAAAGCTGCTGATGCCTCAGTGTTTTTACCGAAGCGAGACTGTGAATGCAGAACTCTGAGCTGCAGCTGCAGCATCATTCCAGCCACCTGATGGAGCCACAGCTGCCGGAGGCTCACTGAGAGCGAACGTCCGACTGCAGCCACTCGTTCACATGAACCAACGTCCAGACAGGAAGTGAGTCACCAGACCAAAACCAGCAGCTGAAAAAGTTCAATATTAAATGTTTGGGCGACTTTGGGAAAACTTTCTTGTCTGACTAAGTTGTTGTTTGTCAGACAGGAAGTGAGGTGGCTGCTTCAGGCTGTGCGTCACAGAATGAATTCCTGACCATCGCAGATCAAACACAGTGAAAAAACCTGTCCTCTGTTTTCTCTCCTTCCTCCACATCTCACACACGGAGCTCACACACTTCAACATCCGCCATATTTGGTCGTTCTGCGAGCCCCGGCTCCGCAATGACTGACAGCTCCGTCGCTCCACTGACTCTGTATCCAACGTGGAAATATATAAATAAATACACAAACAAGAAAATATAATAAGAGGTTTCTGGAAATAGATCAGGGAGCTTCGACGGTGACGCCGAGTTTCTGTGGAAACCACTGATTCGCTGAGACATTTCTGACAGAGCGGAGGTCTGAAACTGAAGAGATGACATGTGACTGCACACACACACACACACACACACACACACACACACACACACACACACACATAGTGGTTTGAGGAGGTGGTGAGCGACTTCCTGGAATGACTCAGTATCATTAGACAGCAGATTATTCTGCAGCTGATTTCACATCTGATCAGAACAAAACCTGCAAAACTGAGGTTTGACTTTGAAGATCAAAACGGCCGAGTGCTGGAAAGTAACTGAGTATATTTACTCAGGTATTGTGCTTGAGTTCACTTTTGACCATTTCCATTTCACTTCACAGCGTCTCAGAGGGAGATGTTGTACTTTACTCCGAACACAGTACAGTGACACAGTACAGTGACGCTCCCTGAGGTCACGCCGCGCTGTGGATCAAACGACCTGTTGGGGTCACATGGAGACAACGAGGACTGTGATTGGTCAGTTTAGGCTTCTCCTGTTGAGTTAGTTGAGTGAAGACGACGTGAAGGAGGTTGGAGAAAGATAAAGATGAAAAGCACAGAAGAAGAAGAACACGTCTCATATGTTCGTGTGTCATGTTTCCATGGTTACCTATTTGTCTCTCCAGGTCGGCGGCCTCGTCCGGCGTGGCTCGGGGCAGAACGCCGGGGTCGGTGAAACTCGCCCTGAACAGCATCCCCATCACGAAGACGAAGAGGACGCCGCCGACCGCCGGGATGGCCGGGGTCAGGTTGGAGGCCAGGAAGGGACAGCTGCAGACAGGACAGAGACAGGTGAACACAGTGAGGGTCTCAGCCAATCACAGCACTCTGAGGTTTAATTCACCCAACAGACTGAAACATGCTCCTTTATTATCATCCAGCTAAACTGGTTCTTTGAAGCAGTCTGAGGGCTGAGTTGAGAGTTGAGGCCATGTTCAGCTTCTACATGATCATGTGATCACAGGTGCATGAGGCAGGTGTGTTGTCAGCTTCCCAGCATGCATTTATGACTCTTGTTCTTTCCATTTTTTCTTTCTGTTTATTCTGACCTTTGGGCACAGAAACAGTCCCAGTTCCTCGAGTGTAAAAAGCTTCTCACTAACAAACCTGATTCAGACTTAAAACATGAGCAATGAGCAGAATGAATTTGCTGTTGATTGATGGATCATTTCAGCTCAGGTATCTGATCCTTTCACAATAAAGCTGAGGGTGAATAAATGTCTCTTTCTTTGTTCCAGGTTCAGATGCTGGTTTTCAGGGACCTGGTCCGAGGCTCCGGATCAGGATCCTCACTGATGTGACTGAGAGGATCAACCTTCACCTGATCAGAGCCACACACACACACACACACACACACACACACACACACACACACACACGTGTTCCAGTGTTTGTTGTGAATAAATCCTGCGAGACGAATCAGAGAACTGAGGCACAGTGAGGAGAGAAGGCGGCTGAGCTGTGGGAGAAAAACTGAACATTCACTCTGTTATATTTAGAGATTTCTGGGAATTTTGAGGCTTTAACGACCTGAAGACTTTAGATTCTGTGTTTTTAGGACGAAAACAAATCCAAATAGAAGAGATTATGACTGAACCAGGATTAAAAGTCTGAGACCAGACCAGGCCTCGTTCTGTTTGGTGGATCCTTGAAACGAAGCTCGTGAGCCTCAAAACAACAGCTGCCACATTTTTACAGGACAAAACAGAGAAAAGTCAGAAAACAATCAACAGAGATGTTTCTTTCATTTTCACTTGGTCTTTTTTACTGAAGGATTTTAAAATGACTTTCTCAAAGGTGGAAAGCTTCTCTCAGGATTCTGTGATATGAAAGAATTTTAAAAACCAAATTATGGAAGATGAATCATAACATGATTGAAAATTTACTCCTGAACTTTTCCATTTTATCCAACGACTGCACAAAATTTAGACAGAGGAGATTTGACTTTTTACTTTACTCCATTTATTAAATATCCCCCCCCCCTCACTCACTCGAAGGTGAAGAACAGGCCGCAGGTGAGCAGGATCAGGACCAGGGTCAGGTAGAAGACCCCGGTCTGTCTGGCCATCATGATCCGGCCTCCGCAGTAGAACCGGTTCCGGCCCGGGAACACCTGCCACTTCCTGCGGGGGGCGCGGCTGCCGTGCACGGGCTCGTGGCTGCCGTAGACGTGGTCCTGCTGGTGCTGCTGGTCCAGAGTCTCCTGCTGGATCTGAGACATGTGTCCTCGCGGGCAGGTTCAGGGTCAGTCAGACCAAAACAGAGCCGACATCTGCTCCCAAATCCTCCGCTTTTATTTTGTAATGTGGCGTAAACAAACAGCAACTCGGGTCCAGACCCGCTTCGATCCCGCACAGTCCAGATCCGGAGTCCGGCGTCTGGATCCGGGGTACGGTTCTGGAGCGGGTCCGGGTCCGGAGGCTCAGCGGGTCGGTGAGGAGGAGGAGGAGGAGGAGGAGGTGAAGAGCATCCTGATCCTCCGCAGAGCTGCTGAAGCTCCGAGACCAGGACTGCACAGATCCCGGACTGAGATGAGGAACCACTCTGAGGAGGAAAGCACGGACCTCAGAGACACGTGAGCCCGGCGCAGAGCTGCTGGTAGCGCTGTTTGATGACGTTATTGTTTGCTTCTACTTCTGCTTGATTTATTTCGCTGTTTCAGTTCCTGATTAAGATTCACGGACTGTCTGTGAAAGAATCTAATCTATCTACATATCTAATACAAACTCGAATAGTTTTAGGTAAAAGAGTGAGACCTCTTCACGCCTTCCTCCACAGACCCAGATTTCAAGAACAATAGACGATCTTTGCTTTAGGATTCCGTCAGAAACTCTTTCCGCCAGCTGCGAAAAATAAACTGATATTCCACTTTAAGATGTAAAATAAAAAGCAGACATTTTTTCTACGTACAATTACAAACCACACTTACATTTCGATTTTGTATATTTTAATTTTCACCTATGATAAATTAATATTTGATACAAACACGGAGTTCTAACTTTCCGCGCTTGTTTCTACCCGGTGACTTCAGGCGGACGGACCGAGGCAACATGACAGCAGCGGCTGGAGGCTCGGCTGTGAATGTTGGAGAACGTGATGAAGAGGAGAAACTGCACATGTTCAAAGGCGAGTTAGCAGTTACCTCGTGCTTTAAATGAACTGTAGCTGTTGGCAGATTCACGGTTTGATGTGGGTTCAGTTCATTTTCCATCTGAGGTCACATCAATGTCGAGCTGCTGTTTCACACCAAACCCCATTCAAAAAACAGGCACTTTTATGTTTCCGTAGTGATTCAGAAACACGAACGCTCTGTTAATGCTGCTGATAAGACTCCGTTCAAATTTCAATTAGGATTAAAGGTCGTTTCTGAAACGTTACGTTCTTCTCTTCAGTTCGGCTGAATTTAATCCATCAAAAGCTGCTGCTGTTGTTTTCCGCTTATTCCAGCTCGTTTCTGAAACACACATTAAAACATAAGTAAACAAAATTGGATGTGAATCTTTTTAGACTCAAGTCTGGCTTAATAGTGAGTATTAAGTATGAAATCCTGCATCCAACCCCTCAGTGAATAAAAGCCTGTGAGTGAGAGTCCAAGGAAACTGCTCCTGAGTCAGAGAGCTGCTTCCTGTTTCTCTCTGATCCATCCTCCTGCTGCTTCCTGTTTCTCTCTGATCCATCCTCCTGCTGCTTCCTGTTTCTCTCTGATCCATCCTCCTGCTGCTTCCTGTTTCTCTCTGATCCATCCTCCTGCTGCTTCCTGTTTCTCTCTGATCCATCCTCCTGCTGCTTCCTGTTTCTCTCTGATCCATCCTCCTGCTGCTTCCTGTTTCTCTCTGATCCATCCTCCTGCTGCTTCCTGTTTCTCTCTGATCCATCCTCCTGCTGCTTCCTGTTTCTCTCTGATCCATCCTCCTGCTGCTTCCTGTTTCTCTCTGATCCATCCTCCTGCTGCTTCCTGTTTCTCTCTGATCCATCCTCCTGCTGCTTCCTGTTTCTCTCTGATCCATCCTCCTGCTGCTTCCTGTTTCTCTCTGATCCATCCTCCTGCTGCTTCCTGTTTCTCTNGAGAGAGAGAGAGAGACAGAGAGAGAGGGAGGGAGGGAGAGAGAGAGAGAGAGAGAGAGAGGGAGAGGGAGAGAGAGAGAGAAGCCAGCCAAGCTAACAGCAGGCTGTTGACATGAGCTTCTTCACTTCACCAATGTTTTCCTCACATTTCTAATCGGGTTCGTTTCCTGTGGTGTCAGTAAAAATAAACCGTCTGGTTCCCTCCTGACCAGACGTGATGAAAATGTCTCAAACATTCCTGCAAAGGTCGACCTCAAAATAGGCCCAACAACAAACTGCATGAAATGTCCGTTTTCCTGGACGCGGCCTGTTAGCTGGAGCTGCGTGATCATTGGCTGCCTGCAGGATCTGATTACACATGACGCACACGGACGTTCGTGTCCGACAGCGACTCGGAGCGGAGGCACAATCCAGCGCTTGTTCTTCAGGCACAGACTCGTCGCTGTTGTCCCACAGCTCCGAGATAAAAGTGAAGAAACATGAAATTAGATTAAACGTGGAGACGAGAAAGTTTCTGCTGTGGTTTCGTGTCAAACTGCTGCTTTTAGTCAGTTTCAACAATAAAACTTTAGGATGAATGAAAATGTCTGAGTCACATATTAATGTTGTTACACTGTACGGCCAAAAGTATGTGGACACTCCTGCCCATAAAATTAAAGTGAATTTACAAAATAGCAACACACATCAAGTATCAAAAGTAAAAGTACTCGCTCTGCAGTAAAACAATCTCTGTGACTGATATTTTATATTTGAACATGTGATGCACAAATATTCTTCTCTTGGACATCTGACTCTTTGGGCTGAGGAGTTTGACCTTTGACCTCTGACACACAGATGATTCTATGACTCGAAATACTGCCTGACCTCCGGCTGCTTTCACCTGATGATGACAGATGAAATTTCATGGCCAAAAGTATGTGGACACCCCTGCACTCGTGTGGAGGAAAGACCAGCACATTAATGAACACAGTGTCAGGCACATGTCACACATGGCTGCTCAGCTGTCCACATACTTTTGGCCATGGAACTTGTCACTGAAATTTGTATGAAAGATGAATAACTGTTGGCTGATGTCAAGCAGCATTTTATTGACTTGTGACTTCACTGATTTCTGATATTTGATCGACTAAACAGTTCGTCCTTAATGAACGTGACTGTTGGGAATATTTGTATTTCTCAGTGAACTGTGGACGTTGACATGTTTTCCTGACTCTGGTTCCTCTGCAGGGTGTCTTGGGGACGGCGGCGGCCCCGGAGAGCGGGGCCTCTCTGGCCCTCAGAGCCCTGGGCTGGGGCTCTCTGTACGCCTGCTGTGGAGTGGGTCTGCTCAGCTTCACTGTGTGGAAGGTCCTGGACGTTCACAGCGTACGTCTCTGAGAACTGAACCTGCAGCTGCCACTGAAAATAAAGGGAATGTCTCCAAATGTCTGAAAGAGCTTTAGAAAAAACCACCAGTGCTGGAACATGTTAAAATAATTCCAGAAAAGTCAAACTTTCAAGAACAAAGTTGAAACATTTTGGGGGAAAGTCATTGTGTTTCTAAACTTCAGTGTCAGATGAGACGGATGTCGGACTTAGAAGGATCCATTCAACAAGAAAAAATCCAACATTCTGATGAGTTTGGTTGAATATTTGAGTTTTGTCTTTAATCTCTGCTGCTCAGGTTTCTGATGACAAGTTGAGGTTCATAGAATTGAATTGTTGATGTTTCCAGCCAGAACCTGATGTTCATCCATCGAAATCCAGAAACAGAATGAAAGTGTTATTTTACTGTCAGTAACTGTGAGTTATTAATGACTGAGCTCAGACTGAGGAGGATCAAACCGTGGTTCTCTCCTGCTCTCTTTCAGCTGGCAGACTTCAGGCAGAAGATGCAGTCCTTCTTCCCGTCCATCCCGAGGACGTCTGAGCCTGCAGCCGAACCTCTGGACTGGGACTCTGTCTTCAGGTCAAAGACACCTGCCGCTGCTGGAGCACAGAAAGGAGACGACAGAGAGACTGAAAGCAGCTGCTGACATGTTCCTGCAGAGCCGCTGGGCCAGAGTCTCATCCCTGTCTGGATGAAAATGTGTGTATTTGTAAAGGTGTGTGTTTCTTTTCAACAACAAACATGTTTTTGTTTCTCTGAATATGAACTGGTGATTTGACTTTTTGGTGTGTTGGTTTGGTTCCTCACATGTTTTGGCTTCGTCATTGAAATCACTTTCACATAAACACAACTGTGACTGTGGAAACATGCTAATGTTAGCCTTTAGCATGTTAAAATGCTAGCTATCCCGTCAAATGTGGCTTTGTCCATAATGCTAACATTAACATTAGCAATGTTGGCGCGTTAGCATGACAGAGTTAGCATCATGATAAACTTGAGCTCCAGAAACGAGCGATGAGTCGAGTCCAGTCGAGAGCTGAGCTGAGCCTGACGACGACCAGCGCACTGAGAACAACAACAGTTATGACTGGAGTAAAAACGTGTAATATTACAGGCAGTGTGTGTGTGTGTGTGTGTGACCGTCAGAGGACCGTCGGGGTTAGGCTACGTGTCGGTGCCGGCGGTCGAGAGGATGGAAGAATAGAAACATGGTTTAGTTTAGTTTCCGGATTGAATCAGATTGAATCTGCGTCCTGGTCCCAGATGTGCTCAGAGAAGCAGAGCTGCGGTCACAGGGCTCACCCAGAGTTCATGAACGTTTATTCTTGCTGTGGAACAAAGGAAGGTCTCAGACTGAAGAAACAGCATCTGTCAAATCAAACAGGAGACGTTCGGATGTAGAGATTCTCTTTTTTTCTCTCTTTACATTTGTTATAACTGTTTTTGAACTTGTGTCAGTTAGCAACATGAGTACAGTCCCGCCCCCCCGGCCTCCTGTGCACACAGTCTCTCGAATCAAACGCACCCCAGATCAGACCCCAAAACATCTCCTTAAATACAGAAACCAACATTCAGCTGAGCAGAGGTGTGATTCTAAACCACGACAGTTCGTCACCCAGTCACATGTACAGCGTCTATTTACAGGAGGATGATGGCGGTGGAGGGAAACTTGGACTCGATCGGTGGAGGACACGTACAAAGTTCTTAAAAAACAGAAAGTGACGCTTGATACTGTTGTTCGGCAAAATACTGATGGTCAAACTGCAGATGGTCAAATTATTCACATTTAAAGTAAAAAAGGCCCAAAACAAACCTATTGCACCAAAACAAAGTACATGACTGAACCTCAGCGTTTCCTCTGTCACGCCACATGAGAACAGAGAGGCCTATCTACAACCTGTCACTGCTTAAATAAATCTGACCCCGCCCCCAAAAATCAGCCCCGCAAACGGAAAGACACGACCACGTCTGTTTAAAAACATCAGAGTCGGAAC
This sequence comes from Centropyge bicolor, assembly GCA_037975185.1. Classification (NCBI taxonomy): domain Eukaryota; kingdom Metazoa; phylum Chordata; class Actinopteri; family Pomacanthidae; genus Centropyge; species Centropyge bicolor. The sequence goes on from JBBMOC010000378.1 coordinate 30,574, forward strand.
CCGAGCGCTCTCCACCGTCACACTTTGGTTAAAACGAAACCAAACGACAGACAAAAGAATAAAAAAATTAAAAATACAAGTATTAAATATTTTTGTATTAAAATTACTTAAAAATCCCAAATAAACATTTTGCGGATGGAGCCGAGGAGCTATATATATTCTATATATATTCATTTGTATGTAAAAACCTTTGTGTTCTGTTCTTTAAATAAAAATATAATAGGAGCCAGTTCGTCACGTGGGCGGAGCCGCTCGTACTGAGCGCGCTCCGTGGCGGTGTTCGTGTCACGAGCGGCCGATTTTAAAGAGTACTTCACACATGATGGCCGCCACGGAGGAGCTGAGAGCGGCCGACAGCGAGATGTCCAGCAGCCGGCTCTCGTACAGAACGAACTCCGTCCGGTTCTCCTCCACCCTCGCCATGGCCAGCAGCGCCTTGGCGGCGCGGCACATCATGTTGACGCTGGGCGGCTCCGGCGGGCCGGCGGCGTGCAGCATGCCGTGCGAGCTCTGCTGGTACTGAGCCACGGCCACGCTGTCCTCCAGGAAGCCGATCAGAGTTCCCACGCTGCCCTTCTGCAGGGCGACGGCGCGCGCCGCCGTGGGGTCGCCCTGCGCCAGGTTGGACAGCACGGCCACCGCCATCTCCCGACACACCTGGCTCTTCCTCTCGCCCACCAGGCGCACCAGCGCGGCGTAGAGCTTCTGCTGGCGGCCGAAGGGCGGCGTGGCGAGCAGCAGGTCCACGTTGCTGTCCTGGATGCTCAGCTTGCACAGACACTCCAGCACCAGCCTCTGAGGCGTGAGCGAGGAGAAGCCCCCGGCCGAGGAGAAGGGGTCTTGGGCCTCGGCGGACGGGCACACCATCCAGTGCAGCAGCCCGTCCAGGATGGGCAGGCAGACGCTCTCGGGGTAGAGCGACAGGTCCAGCTGGCCCGACATGTTGGCCAGCGTCACCAGCGTGTTCTCCCGGAGCGCCGCCAGGCAGTCCCACCACCACTCGTCCCGGCTGCAGGCCAGGCCCTGCTCCTCCTCCCGCTGGTAGCTGGGCGCCGTCCGTTTCCTGCGGGGGTGGTGGTGGTGCAGCAGCACCAGCCGGCCCAGGATCAGCACCAGGCCCGGGTGCCGCGACATGTCGCCGTCGTTGCCGGGGACGAAGGAGAGGCCGCGCACGATGTTGGAGATGCAGACGCAGCGTTTGGCCAGAGAGTCCTGCCAGGACTCGGCCGTGGACAGCGGAGCCTCGTCCCAACAGCGAGGCTCGTCCTCCAGAGGGCTGATGGGACTGTGAGCCGGCGACCCCTGACCTCTGACCTCTGGCACGGAGCCTGGAGAGATGAGTGAGCAGGAGTTACTGATGGTAATAATCAGGCCATTCAGACTAAGTCCTCATCAGCAGAGAGGGAACCACCTAGTGGTGGGACACTGGTACTACAACACCTCGACAGTACACAGACAGAAATGTAGTTTTTATTCCACTCATTCTTCTTGTCTGACTCCTACATTACCCACAATGCACCTTGTGTTATGCTAGTAGCAGTTACTGTAGTTTGGAACCTTATGTTACTTTGCCCCAACATCTGGAAATATCATTACAGTTGTAATAATTATATAAAAGATGATCCTTTGTATTTTTACATTGTGTCAAATGAACTAATTAAATCAAATTTAAATGAGTGATCTTTCATGGTTTTTACCTTCTTGTGATTCGGGTGTCTCCTCCCCGGCAGGCAGCTTCTTCTCGCCTCCGTCGTCCTCCTCCTTACCCTCCTCTTGGCTGCCACCTCCTGCTCCTCCTTTCTCCTGACTCCTCTCTTTGTCTCCTCCCCCTCTCTCCTCCCTCTGTGCTGGCAGGTTGGAGGGGGTGGAGTCTCCTGTCTGGATGTGAGCGGTGGAGTCTCCTCCTCCGGCCCTCCAGTGCAGGAGGCCGCTGATGAAGCCGTTGGGTCGGCTGAGCTCGGCCCAGCGCCGCTCCACCTCCTCCCACTCCTCCCCAGTCTCCTCCACCTTGATTGGCAGCTTGTCGTACTTGCTGGCCTGTGGTGGGCGGGGCTCTGCCTGCTCCTGGCGCTCCTGCTTCACCTCCATCTCCTCTTTGACAACACGTTCACCGTCTTTCACCTCCTCCTCAGCGCTGATGGTCGGCTCAGCTGCGAGAAGCGATGACATCACCTCCATCTCCTCCACTGACCTCCTCGCTATCTTCTGCTCCTCGGCCAATTGGCTGTTCGAGTCAGAGGCAGCAGCTGGCAACTCCTTCACAACCTCCTCCTCCTCGGGGGGGTCGAGCAGGGGTCCCAGCAGGCCCCTCTGGCCCCCGCTCCCCACTTCGTACTCCTCCAGGATGCCGAAGATCTGGATGAGGCAGCGGCGGTAATACTCCACGATGAGCTCCAGGAAACCAGGCAGCTGCAGGAGGACAGGAGGAGCTCGGCTCATCATTTATTACCAACACACATTCAATATCTGTGAGAAAGTGAGTTTTTCTTCTGCAGCGTCGAGATTACTGAAGATTTTAGTTTAGTTTATTTTGAAAGAGGTGTGTGTGTGTGTGTGTGTGTGTGTGTGTGTGTGTGTGTGTGTGTGTGTGTGTGTGTGTGTGTGTGTCTGACCTGTGGGAGGCTGAATGAGCCCACAGTGCTGTCGTCATATAGCAGGATGTTGATGGTGTCCAGAGCCCAGGTGCTCTCTGCTAATAGGCCAGACTTTAGTGACATCATCACTCGCCAGGCCTCCGGGGTTCCTGATTGGATGAGTTGAATAACAGTGTCTTCAATTACAGAACTACAGAGAGGTGGAGCTGTTGTTGGTTTGTCACTGATCTTTAAACTTTGTGTCATTACGGGAATGGTGTGTGTGTGTGTGTGTGTGTGTGTGTGTGTGTGTGTGTGTGTGTGTGTGTGTGTGTGCGTGTGTGTGTGTGTGTGACCTCACCTGTGTCCTTGGCTGTGAGCCGCCGTCGTGGCTTCAGTTTGGGGGGAGTGGCCTCCACAGAGCTGGAAGGGAAGCTGACCTCTCTGTGGATGAGGTGGAGGCCCTGAGCAGGTGGGGGGCCGGGGGGGACACTGGGGTGCCCCGGCTTCTTCATAGAGGGCAGGTAGGGGGCGCTGTTGGGGGACAGAGAGCCCACCAGAGGCCGGGGAAAGGAGGAGGGGCTGTGAGAGCGGGTCACATGGTTAGGGACAGTGGGCGTGGCCTGGAAGGAGGAGGGGGGCTGTCTGGAGGGCAGGGGGGGCATGGAGGGGGAGGAGGAAGAGGCAGAGGACTGGGGGGGGTATGGTGGCTGGCGTTGGCCTGGATGACTGGGGGGCCACTGGCTGTCCTGTGGGGCCCTGCCCTCCTGATCATCTCCTCGGCCCATGCCGGGGTAGGGGGGCCCCTGGCCCTGCCGGCTGTACGTGTAGCCCATGTCTGTCCTGGGGTGCCACATGTTGGCCTGTGGCCCCTCCCCGGGGCCCCCGGACACCGCTGCCGGTCCTGAGCCCATCATGCCGTGCTGCGGGGGCCCCTGCCGGTCCCGTGGGTACGGATATGGGTACTGGCCCTGGACAGGCCGCCGCTCAGGCCCCATGTAGCCCGCCCCTCCTCCGCCGTAGGGGCTGAACATGTCGGGCTGCTGAGAGCCGAACTGCTGCACGGCGAACGCTTCCCCTTCATGACGCTTGGCAGGAGGATACAGACCCTCCATGGGACGCTTGTAGCCCTGCGGAGACACAGAGAGACGACTGATGAGGAGCTGAAACATGAGGCAGGCGGCTGCTCCGCTTCAGGCTCCTCATTAACACCATCAGTGTGTGGAGTACAACACTGACCTGCTGCTGAGGGTACAGGGGCTGATGGGAACTGTAGGCCATGCTGTGAGGATACTGCTGCCCGTAACCATCATGTCCATGTCTGAAGACAGAGGGAAGAGTGTCAGAACGGATTCAAACTCCAAGAACAGACAAACTGTTCAATGGAAAACGTTGAACCTCGCGTCGTCTCTCACCTCTGCTGAGGGAATCTGCTCGGGTACATGCCCGCCTCGTTTCCAGATGGACCCATGCTGTTCTGACCTCCAGGGGGCGCCATGCCTCCTTCAGGCCCCATCACGTGGTCTGGCCTGCAGGACAAAAAAAGACAATATGCACAGTCGTTTACTAAATGAACATTTGCATTGAGTCCTGTAAGACACAAACATGATGAAGCGTTAAGAAAAGGCAGGGATGTGAAACTCAAACACAGTGAGGCCTCGGGCCGCCTGAGCAGGGTCTCACCTCCGCTCGAAGGAGGGGCCGTAGGGGTACTGTGGTCGGGGGCCCATCCCTGTCAGGGGCCCAGAGGGTGGCCCTCGGGGGTACATGTCCTGCATGGCACCACTGGGCATCTGACCGGGACCAAAGGCCTCGCCGGGCCCCGGGCCTGAAGAGGAAGAGGCACAGACACATGACTTCAGTGAAAATGAATCATAAAAAAGAGTGATGTTTTATCAGCTTGTTTTTTGCTAATATTCTACTTTAAACTACCACCATATTTGCCTGGAAGGCAGAAAATCTAAAAACTGATTGAGGATTTTGGAAAATGCTCAGTGGTGATGTAATGTGTATGTAATATGAGTTAAAGGGTAAAAATATGAAACAGCATCTGTGCGACCCTGAAATGAAACAGAGCAGACCAGCTGACCACCAGGGGGCAGAAGAGCACAGCGACTGCAACTAAAGGCCGGAGTAAAACAGAAGAGTGACAACACTTTTCAATCCACAGCACTCGTCCTTTTCTCTGCTGCTGAACTGGTTTCACTTTGTGCTGGTCCTGGATCAGAGGACAGACCAGCAGGGACCTGGGACCCAGCGGTGGAAGATGTGGTCTGAAAAATGAGCACTCCCTTTCATCCTGTTCTCGGTCTCCTCACCTTTCCTCGGCCCTGCATACGGGTCTTTGTTGGCATCGTACTGCATCCTCATTGATGGGTCTGCCGGGGCCCCGCCCTGCTGGTAGGGGCCGCCGCCGGGTCCCGGGCCTCGTTTGCTGTGGAAGGCCGGATCGCTGCCTTCAGAGAACGGGTCCTGGATGCTCACTCCTCCCATGTTCCTGAAGAATAAACCACAGCAGAAAGAGGAGACATTTAAAACATGAAGACGACACTGACAGAACTGAACATGGTTTTTTTGGACTTTCTAAATTCATAAACAAAGCTGACACGCTGTGCTTTGGTGGTGACCTGCAGATTCAGTGTTCATCTAAATCACCATCCACATGCACAGCAGGGACTCAGAACAAGCTAATACGAAATCTATGTGTAACAGATTAAAGACAATTTCAGAGCTTCATCTCGTTTTCATTTTCAGATGTTGACAGAGCTGTGAAGGTGAAGAACACCTGGCTGATTCATCCAGTGAGCAGGTGAGCTCAGGACCCACCTGTTTGCGGGCTGGGGGCCCATCTGGCTGAGCGGGGTAGAGGCGGGGGTCGGGGGCTTCAGGTCTCCGGGGGCCTCGGTCAGCGAGCTGCTGCTGGACTGAGGCGTGTTGGGGCCCTGCAGGGAGCCCGAGTTGGCTGCAGAGATACAGACCAGAAAGAAAACCTGCTGAGAACAACATCACACCACAGTTATTCAGACAAGCTGAACTGTGGAGCACAAACACCACTGGGACTAACAACCATAGACACGTGTGGAGCACACTGGTTACTTTAGTACTAGACAACAAGACTGCTAATGCTGCTCTGCTAAGCTAGGCTAGTTAGCGTTCATGCCAATTGATTTAGCTACTGTCTCATTCAAGCAGTATAACAAACTCAAACATTAAGATGTCTGAGCATCCGAACGACAGGAAACAGGAAGACATGCGTCACCAGGTTCAGTTCACCTGCCAACGTTTGGTCAGTCCAGTTTTCAGAAGAAGTACACTTTTCTATGGTCTAAACATTTTTAGATGGTAAAATGTCAAAAAGTGTCAAAGTCAAAAATGTTTTTACTTTTTAGGGTTTGAACAGATTTAATCAAGGAGAGAGAGAGAGACAGAGAGACAGAGAAATAGAGAGAGAGAGAGAGAGAGAGGCATCGTGGGAAATTAGGTCAGATTGAGGTCACTGATGTTTACTTTCACACTCCTCCTCCCCCGCCTGACAACTCACACTGCTTCTGTTACATAATCAGATGAGTGTGTGTGTGTGTGTGTGTGTGTGTGTACGTGTATGTGCTACATAGTGAGGACATTTACGCTGATCCTCACAACTTCACAGGCCTGTCTGGAGGTTCAGACTTGGTTTCAACAGTGGGCTCAGAGTCAGGGTTTAGCTGAGATGTGCAGGGTGGAGCTGGGGGGGGGCCTCACTAGTGCAGTACATATACAGGAAGATGTCAATGTTTCAAATGTACAGCATCATTCAGACGTAAGAGGACATTTACAGAGAGAGTCACGATGCTTGATGATGATTGTCAGGTGATCCACATAGGAAATGATGTCACAGCTGGAAAACACAGAGTTGGACAGTGATGATACCAACGAAGAAGAGTTTTCTCTCAGTTCTCTAACAGGCTGCATCAGCGGTGGAGCTGAAGACTTGGTGTCTGAATCAGCCTTCTTCTCCCACTGAATCCGTTTACATTCACATCGCTCTCTGCTGTTTTCACCTGACTCACTCACTCCAGGGGACACTTCCTGTTCTGACCTTGCAGGGGCCCCACTAACTATGAGGGAGTTGGAAACCCGTTCAGTTTTGAGGTTTTGCAGGGTCGACCTCAACAGACCTGTTCTTAGTGCTTCTGAGGAGAATCTGAACATATTTTGATTTTACTACCTGTGAAGACCAGGAAGAACACGGAGCCTGAAGCTCTCAGGCCTCAGAGGTTCAGGCTCTGAGAAGCTCAGGTCGGAGGCTGTTAAGTAGATGTGTGGTGACTCTCACCTGGGGAGGGAGGCTGGATCTTGGCCTGGAGTGATGGAGGTTTCTTGGTGTCTCCGGCGGGGCCCAGGGCCTCCGGTGGGGGCTCCTCTCCTCGCTCCACCTTACACTCGTAGGCGAACAGGTACTGAATGTACTGCTTCTTCAGAGAGCTGGCCGAGCTGCTGGACGTCCCCACGTTCAGCTGGGACGACAGCTCCCTCCACTTCTTATTCTTATTCACCTGAGGAGGAGGAGGAGATTCATCGATACTGAGAAGAACTGTAAATTGCAGCTCCTCCCAACAAACACAAGAGTAGGAGTCTGACGTCTCACCATGGCGAGGCCTCCGATCTCTCGGACAGCCAGGTAGAGCCTGCACAGGTCCAGAGGCTTCTTTCCCACGGCGGGCAGGTTCGGGACAGGCGTCCCCCTCTCCTCCATGAAGGACAGGTAGCGGTCCACCCACAGCCTCCTCTCGGGCTCGGAGCCCATGTCGTACAGCCGGGTGATCTTCTCGTTGGTCATGGTGGCCACGCTGGGCTTCTGGAGAGACGGAGACATGGAGAGCAGGGTCAGGCTCAGGCTCAGGCTCAGGCTCAGGTCTGCAGACCAGAGTCCTGCACAGCACAGATCCCTCAGAGACCAAGACCTGAACAAAGGTTGTCAGCCACAGTCCACCAGAATGGGAGTTAAAGCCAGAGGCTGACATCACTTTCCTCCATATTGGTCAGTAGTTTTTTTTATTGTAGTCAACAATTTATTAGGCAAATACTGAAAAACAGAGAATTCTCTTCACCTCCACTGTGTTGAGGTGGAGGCAGCAACCACAAGCAAAACTACCTGACTGGATCAGCATCACTACCAGGCTGAAAGGTCTCTGATCCTGGAAATGTAAATACTTAGATCTGCAAAGTGTGATTCGATGTTTTACATCCAGCCATAACATCGCAGATGTTGATCAGATTTAATAACTACACAAGTATAACTGCAACAAAGGGCTGTTTGATTCAACATCAACATGTTTGTTTAGTGTTGAACAGACGACAAGTCTGGAGTCACATCACAACCACACACAGCAAACAGCAGTACTACCCAACCTTCTTCTTCTTCATCCAAACACTGACACAGCTGAGAGTCAGTGGAGTCAGAACATTCACTTCAGTCACTGCGGATCATTGGGAAAAAGCTTCTGTTCATATCGGCACATGTTTTATAGTCTGGTTAGTCCACTGGCTGAGAGCTGGGCCAGGTTTCCTTCCTGGACCCGTGGCTGAACGGAGCCACTTCCAGTCTCGAGTTCATGACTGAAACAGTGTTGACATGTCTTAAACTGTGAAGAGGTTGGGCAGCACTGTGGCAGGCAGTCAGCACTACAACAGAAGCAGACGACGGGCCGGCGTGTCGGCAGACACAGAACAAACAGCCAGGTGTTGGAAAGATGGCCGACCACGTCACAGCTCACAGGATGAGACTTTCTCATTAAAACAGTTGTCTGTGTTTCTCCTGTGTTTTCAAAGTTCAGCTCAGTTACTTCATGCTGTTGTTTTTTAGATTTTCCTGACATATTATTTCTTATGGATCCGTCTGAAGTCGACTGACAGAGATGAAGTTTGCCCACGTTGTCTCCTCACTGAAGCTTCACGTTGTAAAGGATAATGTGGACACGCTGTCTACACGTCAGACAGAATGAGACGTGAGACTCCGCTGGGAATCAAAACAGCACGTTTAAGAACACGACGTCAGAGAAGGTTAGACCACCTCTGTGGATCTGGACGGCAGCTCTGACCAGGCCTTTAGTTACCGGTGGATTCACTCCCAGTTCTGGATCATCTCTGGCTCTTTCTCCTACCTGCTCCCAATCAACTGATCGCAGCTCACTCTGGATAAAAGCTTCTGCTAAATGAATGTCATGTCAGACGGACTGCTGCACTCTGACTGTAGACTGTGTTCTGGACAAATCCACAGCCGGTCGAGCAGAAAACCAGCCCAGTATATTCAACTGTTTGGTGTTGTTTAGAATAAAAAGTCCTATCGGCGCCTTCGCCACAAACCGTGCTGTCGCTCTTCTGCAGCGCAGCTTCTGTTCTGAGAGGAATAATGACATGAAGTGGAAGAAGTGGAAGAGACAGTCAGTGGGCTGCTGTTGATCAGCTCACAACAAACTGAATTTACTACCAACGAAGATCAGAATCTGAAACTTTATATTGTTGAATCAGTAAGATGCAGATGATGATCTAAAACCAGGAAGTTTGATTTGAACTGAACTTCACTGTCTTTTTAAATGAGAAAGTCTCACTGTAAACATAACAATCATATTGCAATACAAAACACTTTGAATGCAAAAGCAGCTTTGGATTCAACACTTACAAAAAACAAGAAAAAACAGATCTGATGTGAGCACAGTGCTGCTTTGTTCAATGAAAACCTTGCATCTCCAAAAAGTCACATTTTGTAAAACTTGTCAAACAGAAGAAACAGCTGTTGTCTGACATGATGAGAACATGATCTGATGAGTCATAACAGAGTTGGTAGAAACTGACTGAGTCTGAGCTGAGACACTAAGAGACAGAACCTGGAGTTACGAGGTTTTCACACGCCAGCAGCAGGAAGTCGGGCTTCATGAGGATGAAAGTGCATCGTCAAAGTTAAAACCATCCAAAACGTAGCATGATCTGACATTTACACACAGCAGAACCCTCAGAAACACAGAGACACAGAGAGATGTGCGTTTGTTTTGCACTTACAGGGCTGGTGGACGTCTTGGGCCAGGCGGGGCTGCTAATGCTATCACTGTCCTCCCCGAGACAGGAGGACAGACTAGCTGAGCTGGGGGACATGGGGGAGGGGGTGGGGGGCTTGGACACACACTGAGAGCTGTAGCTGTCCTGTGATACAAAACACACACATCAGTCACACACACACACACACACACACACACACAGACACACACAGACAGACACAGACAGACACACACATCAGAGCCACGTGGTGACGGGACGTCAGGACGGCCGAGTAGAAAGTCAAGAATAAAAACAGGAGAGAACTGTTTTTAATGTTCTGTAGAGCACAAACACGACTCGACATTCACAGAATCCACAAGCAGAAGCTCAGTGATGAACCTGGCTTCAGACGTTAGCGTTAGCATGTAGCAGCTGGGAGCAGATGGACAGTCAGGTTAATGTGGTTCGTTAAGTCACACAGTGAACGGGAAGAGACCACCAGCGAGCAGATACCTGGGAAACAACCCTCTGAAGACCAAACATTCAGCAACTGATCACGGTTTGATTTCCATGAACGATTCATTTCCAGAAGCATCCAGGCAGCCAACAACACGACGGCTCATCGACAGTATGGTCCTGATGAAAACCACTGTCTCCCGACTTCAGTGTGGTCAGAAACACAGAGCAGCTGTGGACTCAGCTGGGCTGAAATCTAAAATGACAAACCACTCCTTGGAAAAAAAAAAAGGTTTTACATTTTCAAGAAAACTCTGAATAAAAATGTGCCTGAATAAACATCTGTCAGAGCAGCCCAACAATTACTCATCCAACATCTGAGGATCTTATCTCATCTGTCAGGGGCTGTTGATGAGGAAAAGATTTGACCAGATGAGACTCACCAAATAACGCCAACTTCCAATGAGGAGAGACTTTAATAACCAAATACCAACACACATCACAGGCAGGTTTCCAGCTCAGCTTCAGCTTACTGACATTTTGAGTTATTCTCCGAAAAAAAATCGAGTTATCTGGGAAAACAGTGGAACTGTTGTCAATTCAAACAGCCAACTGAGCTTCTAGACTTGAAAGCTTCCACCCTGTTCACATTTTGCTGTTGTCTCACACTGACTCTGAAGCTGTCTCTCTTTGACAGCTGACACGGGAAAAAAACACACCCGACCTGCAGAGTGTCAAAATACCAGCAAACTTCTTCAGCACAAAACAGAAAGGAGCAAAAAATTAGCAGCAACACGGAGTCTCTGCGGAGCAGCGGAGGAACACGCAGACGCAGCTCCTCCACAAACTGCAGACACAAAGCAGCCACTTCTCATCAAGCGAAGCGAGTCAAAGCAGAGACAAAGACGAGTCGTCTCACGTAACCCCGACCGCCAGATCTACATCCTACACACAGCTGTGATCAAGGCCGACTCCTCACTGCTGGATAATGAGGCGAGGCAAGTCAGAAGAGAGCAGCGAGGACGAGAAGTCAGAGCTTTCAAACTCTCCAGCTGCCGAGCCGAGAGCGGAGGAAACAAGCCGGGAAAAACAAGATAAAACAAGCAAGACAAGAAGGAAGAATCTGAAGAGAAGCTGCGTCGGAGGGAACTCTGGCTCGTGCTGGCAGGAACTGGTTATTTTGGGTTTTCTGTAACACTTCCAAACCAGCCAAACTCAGATGAAATAATGACAAGTGTAACGAACGCCGTGCTGCTGGAAACAAATTGATCAATACTGTCGAATGAAGTGAGGAGTGCCGACGAGGAAGATACCAAAAAAAGCACCAGGGAATCGTTCTCTTTGTCGACGCTCTCCTGGTTGGAACAAACAGACTGCAGCAAAAAGTTTACGTGTCAATCTGAATCACTTTCTTCCACAAGTTGCCTCCAAAGTCTGACAGATGCTGTTTTGTGATTGTAGAAAACTTGAGCTTGTTGGGGGTCACGTCGATATCTCCTTCTGCCCGAGCCCCTCGCTCCTCCGCACGCTTTGGTTAGAAATGTTTATGGAATAACAGACATTAAATCTACACAACCTTGAAACACTGTGAGTGACGTCATGAGGGCCAAACCCACCGCCAGCCTCGCTGCAGGTTCTCACCACAGACAGTCCCATTAACACCCCTGAAGTGGAGTCAGTCGATCGGTGGCCAAATAAAACAGACAAACAGGGAGAACAGAAGCCATGTTGGAACGGGACGCTTCAGGCCCAGGTGAGTCTGGAGGACCGAGCTGAACCGGGCAGCTCTCCACTGCACAGGCTTCAGCTGGGAAGCAGGCTGACGGGTTCTGATCGGATTCTACAGGAGCATATTTCTAACTACTGAACGTGTCAGTGGAGGGTTTTAATGTCCGGAGGGTGGGGCTGTTTTGTATGAAAGGTGCTACACAAATCGTCAACATTCCACAACCTGCATCAATGCTGTTAAGATGCATTCCTGCATGAGGCCCAGCACACATGCATCTGTTAGAGCATGCCAGCAGAGCACAACGGTGTCATGGCAGCTGGCGTAGCTGGCAGAGCAAACAGCCACTGTGATTGGTTAACAAAGCCACAGGACGCACCTTGGGTTTGGGCGGTTCGGTCGCAGGGCAGACACCTTCTTTGCTGAGCTCAACCCTCTGCTTGGCATCTGGGTGAGTGCCCATCCCCTCTGCTGGCATCATCATGGGGCCTGAAACATAAAGCACGGGATCATTCACAACAGGCCAAGGATTCAAGAATCCTCCACAGCCAAACAGGCACTGGGATCTATGGTCCCACCTGAGGAGGGGACGTTGTAGGGGGCCCCCTGCGGTGTCATCCTCCCAGAGTTGCTGCCTGGTGGCTGGCTGTAGGGACCTCCGGGACCTCCGGGACCTCCGGGGCCTCCGGGGCCCATTGCTCCCATCGGTGCCATGCCCAGGTAGCTGCCCTGCCTGGACACCACAGAGGAAAAAGGGCTTTAATTAGAATAGCGAAGTGATCAAAGTGGTGAGGTGGCAGGTGCATGCAGGACGTTAGGTTGAGAGAGAGGATGAGGAATCGAGTGTCTGTCTCCAGGACTCGTGCAGTTATTGGAGACAAAAACAGCTGAAATAGAAGAAGAGAAGAAGAGCGACGGAGAGGAGGGATCTGCTCTGGGCGGAGCTCAGTGGCAGGTGGGCTCCGCCCCCTGCACCTCTCCAGCATGCCATCCAAGGTCCTCTGAGCCACTTTGTTTACTCGTGTTTTAGGATTTAGCTGCAGAATTTATTGCAACCTTTTGTTTCGCAACCAACTGCTGATCAGTTAAGTTTAATTTATGGTCAGTCACTTGGCACTACTGTGACGTCTGTTTCCAACATTATTACAGATGACAGATAACATTCCTGCCGTGCAGCCTCCCGAGCAGACAGCATCGTTTGTGTGCAACATCGACACCAGATTAGTGAAGGTTTGCTGCCACAGCTCGACTCAACATCTTCTAAAGGAAAGTCCTGAGGGGGGGGGTGTGCTGTCATTCATGTGTAGCTGTGGCTCGAGCTGCGACATTATATCATTTGTCAAGAGACAGCTGTTTGGAGTTTTGACTAACTGAGCATAAATTAAGCGTAAGCAGCTGTGAATAACAGTTTGTTACACATCAGCAGCAGCAGCAGCAGCAGCAGCAGCAGCCCCCCCTCTGAAGCCATGCAGGGCCCGTCAGACAGGAAGTGCTCTTGTTAGTAAAACATCCCAGAACCTCTCTGTGCAGAGCCTGACACATACACACGGCTCCATCAGGTGGCAATGAACCCAACACGTCTAACAGCTGTTAATAATCAGGTGCTTCAACACAGCGACAGATGACGACACTGAAGGCTGATGATGAGTTCAAATGGGCTTGAGGTGGAGTGACAGTATGTTTATCCATTATGTTAACTTTCCCCACTTCAGGCACATATCAAACATACTATAACTATTAACGACTCTGCAAATATTCTCAAAATACTAAACTAATGCAAAGCACTTTACGAAAAAACAGGGCTTTACTGAAATGTCTTCTTCCTGTATCTGTCAGGCTCTGGTACCAAACCTACCCATAATGCTCACGGGGGGGCTGCACAGTGGGTTGGGGCTGAGCATAGGTTCCCTGCTGGGAGTGGTGAGGAGGGTGAGGAGGAGGATGAGAGGGGTGAAGGGTAGGAGAGGGAGCAGGTCGACCCCCGGGCCAGGACTGGTGGTTGTAGGCTGGGGAACGAGCAAAGGGAGGCCTGGAGGGATGGAGGGACGGGGGAGAGGCAACAAAAACTTTGACTTGGTCCAAACTGTCCACTTTCTGCAGCTTCAAACAACAAAAAATATCAGCACTGATGTTCAAAAAGGTTAAATGCAGAACACAGGAAGCAATAATGAAAAGACTTGTTCTCCCAGTCTTTGTGGTGGGTTCAGACCTGGGTCTGATTCCAGGTTGATAAAACACCTTGACTCACTTGGATCCAAGGCTAAAGGATCACTATTTGAATATATTAGCAACAACTTACTGATTTGTTGAAGCTCTACACTGAGTCTGAGAACCACACCACCAGCAACTTAATAACTACAAGAAGTGGAAAATGAAATAGAGCCAACGTGGACTGCGATGGATCGTCACTCTGAAGTTTGAAGATGAAGATGATGTGAACAATATTTTGTGATAACATAGTTAACAGGCTGAGTGTAAAGTGAATGGGGTTTTTTTCACAGAACAAAAAGTGACGAGTTCGTTTTTGGTATTTGTGTTCGTAGTTGTGTTATGTTCTGAATATTTAAACTGATTTTCACGTCAACTTCCCCGGACCTGTTCTGAGTTTGCAGACTCACCTGCCCTGGGGGGCCGTGGCAGCGGACGAGGAGGACGAGGAGTTGGCACTCGGCCCGGCACTGGGACCGACCTCAGGCGGTTTGCGGCTGGCGTTGGGCCCCGGAGGCCCCATACCCTGCCCGGCTGGCTGTGGCATGCCAGGGGAGGTGGGGGCCATGGCGCTCCCTCCAGCGGGGTAAGGCCGGCCCCCAGGGCCAGGTCCAGGGCCACGACCTGCAGGGGTGGACGGGCCCTGACCGTGCATGGGACTGCTGGCATTCAGCCCCAGACTGTTGGCTAAGCCGGGGCCCGGACCAGGGCCGCTATAGTTGGCACTGGGGGCCCCGCCATAATGAGGGGGCCGAGGATAATTACCTGGCGAGGAGGGAAATTTTTCAGAAACTGCTTTACATGTGTCACATTTGCTTCTGTCATAAAAGCATGTTTTGTTCTACCTGGGGGCCCGTACTGGCCATATGAGCCACCCTGCTGGTAGGAGCCGTGGTGCATGGGTCCCCCCGACGCTGAGTGAGGGGACATAGGTGGTGCTGACTGCTGGGGGCCAAACTGAGGCCCCTGGTTGCTACGCTGCATGGAGGGAGGGAAACCTGAAGAAAACACAAAGACAAGGAAGGAGGAGGTCAAACAGCGAGTGGAGCAGGAGGAGAAACCACATGAAGGATCAGAGGTTAGCCTAGCTTAGCACAAAGACTGGGAGCAGGTGGAAACTGTTAGCCTTCATCCATCATGAGAGGAAATATCCACCTTCAAACGTACTCTGGGGGGGTGGTCCACACTGACACAGCATGTATCAACAGTCATTGGACGGACTGTCATCATGTTTTGTACAAACATTCATGGTCACTATGGGATGAATTCTAGACTCTGGTCATCCTCTGACTTTTCCTCTAGTGCCTCAGTGGGGTTGACATTTTAGTATTTGAGTGAAATGCTCCTCAGAGCTGTGAGCATGGCTGCAGACTATTTAGACAGATATGAAAACAAGACACATCCAGTAAGGCCTTTCTGAACCTCGTACCTCTGTCCTGAGTCATGGCAGACTGGGAGGGATGAGGGCCAACATCCGATCCAGGGCCAGAGACCTGAGGGGCCAGCTGAGGTCCTGAGAGGGAGACGCAGAGAGAGTTAATCCTGACACACTGTCTGTGTGATGGTCTCCTTTTATCACAGCTCATTTGGCTGTTAACTCCTTTTCTAACAACCAATTTAACCGACTCCAGGAGTTGGAAAAGACAGGAAATTACATCATCACACTACCTGGTCCGCTGGTGGCGGGAGACATTGGCCCGGATCGTGATTGGCTGCCAGACCCAGCAGGGGACGACGAGGGGGAGGGTGAAGGCCCGGTGCGAGCCGGTGGAGGGAGTCGAGGTGAGACATGGGGGGAGAAAGGAGAGCGGGTCGGGGTCCCCTGGTCGCCCTGAGCGCTGCCGGAGCCCGAGGCCCCTGAACTCACCGCTGCCTCTGTGCCGGTGGGCAAGTCATCGATGGAGCCAGACAAATCCTGCAACACAGACAGACGACTTTTATTTGGATTTTAGTCATTTTACTGAGTTAGAAATATCAACATTTTCTGGAGATACAGAATTGTATTTTGGACTGAAGCGATTTCTAAACATATTTTATTTTCATTCTCCTGGTGGTTTAGCTGGTGTGGCTGGTTTCTCTTCCAGTGGGGTTTAATGAAACATCCCAGCTGCAGCTCTACAGGATGTCAACACATGTACAGGAGGATCAGCGACGGCTCCTGAACGCCTCGTTCAGCAGCTCCTAAATGAGCCGAGGAGGCGGAAACATCTCATCTGCTCCAACTCAGCTGGAGGACATGAACAGTCCAACCAACACCAGCAGAACTAGCAGGAGAAAACTGCAGCTTGTGAATCTGATCAAGCATCGACTCAGAGGAACATGGGCAGCAAACGAAGACACACAGCAGCTGCCTGAGTGAGAAGCAGAGGAACTGGACTTTTGGAAGTTTGCTGATGTGCTTTTTCTCTTTCATGTTTGTTAACTCATATTTGGGACTATGATGTTTGGATGCTGTGAGAGTGAGTGAGATATAAATATGAGCTGGATCCGGTCCCTGACTGATCTGCAGGATCACAACTGTCAGACGAGACAGGATGTGATTCCTTGAGAAGTGAACTTCAAAAGAAAGAGAGAAAGAGAAAAAGGAGAGGTGAAAAGAAAAAAGAGAAGAAAAGCAGAGAGGAGATGAGGAAGAACAGAAGGAAGGAAGGAAGGAAGGAGAGGAAAGAAAAACACAGTTGTAGGAGGGGGACAGAGAAGGACAGATTGAGAAAAAGGGAAAAAAGAGGGAGTCGGACAAAATGAGGAGAAAAAAGAAGCAGAGGTGCTAAAGATGAGAGAAAGAAGAGGACGGGAGGAGGATGCGAGGAAAATGAAAGATAGATGATTTGGAGGGAGAAAAGAAAAAACAGAAAAAGATGACAAAGAAAGAAAAGGAGGAGACAAACAAAGATGGAGAGAAAAGACAGACAAGGATGAGAGAAGAAAAGGTGGAAAGAAAAGGAAAGAGGAGGAGAGTCAGAGAAGAAGAGGAGAGAAGCATTGCACTGAAATCTCCCATCTGCCCCTGGGCCTCGGGCCAGCCAATCACAGCGCAGCAACACATCCTCCCTCCCTCCGTCCGCCCCTTGCCAACAGCTCAGCCAATCAGCTGCTGCGCTGCATCGCACACACACACACACACACACACACACACACACACACACACACACACACACACACACACACACACTCTCCTGGTGTGTTCTAATTATAAAGAGTGAGAGAGAGAGCATTTGTCTGAAGCCTCGCTCAACCTTCCTCTAGTCTTGTTCTTCTCTTTCTTCCCCTCTTCATCCTTCATCTATCTTCTTCTCCTTGCTTTCCTTTCTTCACCTCGTCCTCACGTCTTTCTCCTCCTCCTCTGCTCACCTTCCTTTTCCCTCCCTCTTCTTCCAGTTTTCACCCCCTCTTTTCTCCTCCTTCACTTCCCTGCCTCCTTCTTCTTCCCGGCCTCCTCGGTTTCACTCTCCTCCTCCTAGGTTCCTGCTGTCTATTTCCTAATCTCCTCCCTCCTTCATGTTCTCCTCCTCCTCTCCCCCCCCCCTGTACTTGAACTCCTCTTTTTCATACCTCCTCTCTATTGCTTTTTTCCTACTCTCCTCCTATCCTACTCCTCCACCCATCCTGCCTACTCTCTCTTCCTCCACTCACCTCCTGTCATTGTCCTTATTTACCCCTCCTTCTTTCTCTCTGTATTCGCTCCCCCTTCTCCTCTAATTCCATTCCCTCCTCTTTCCTCTCCTCATTTCTATTTATCTCCTCTCTGTGTCGCCTCCTTTCCTCTGCCTTCAACTTTCTCTTCCTTTTTCTCTCCCTCTTCATGCTTATTTTCTCTTCCTTCCCCTCCTCCTCCTCCTTTCCTGCCTCTCATCTCCTCCTCCCGTCTTTCTCTTCTTGTTCACTCATTGTTTCTTTCTCAATCTCTCCTCTTCTCCTTTTTGTCTTTATTCTGTGTGTGTGTGTGTGTGTGTGTGTGTGTGTGTGTGTGTGTGTGTGTGTGTGTGTGTGCGCTCTCTCTCTGCCTGCTGCACCTCCTTCAGTGTTCTGCCTTCACCTCCTTTTCGACTCTTGCTTTCTCCTCTAACCTTGACCTCTCTTCCTTCACCTCCGCCTGGGTTCTCCTTCTCTTCCTCACCTTCTGCTGTCTCTCTTCTTTGCTCCTTCGCCGTCTCCTCTTCACTCATCTCCTCCTCCTCCTCCTCCTCCTCATTGTTTACCCTTCACCTCAACTTCCTGCTGCCTCTTCCCCCCGTCCTTCAACCTTCACATGTACTTTCTTGTCACGATTTCCTTCTCTTCCATCTCCTATTTCCACCTTCCTCTCCTTCTCCTCCATCCCCTCCTTGAATCACAGCAGAGTCAACCAACACACTCAACATTTACAGAACTCACACAAAACATGGCAGTGACCACCTGCAGCGGCCATCTTTAATTCCTCCCAACATGTTAGACTGAGCAACAAACACTGACTGAATCTGTCCATGATGGAGGAAGAGAATCCTGCAGAGAAAATATCCTCACTGAACAGTCAATTTATGGAGACTACACAGAGAGAGGTCATTAAAAATGTCCGCCGCACCTTCAAGATGTTTGGGTCATATTGGCTTGTTCTGCTACAAACATTTTCTTTCAGATAACTTGTTACATTAAAGTTGTTTGGAGGCTTCAATTGATTCGACTAAAGAGACAAGTGTGGAAAGTTAATTTCATATTTTGGTTCATTTAGACTTTTTTGTTCTATGTATTTCATTCTAAACTGGCTTTAAAGATTGTATTTGTTGTTGTCTTGTTGTTTGTGTTGTATTTATTTGTATTTGAGTATCATGAAAACGATGATGCGATGTCCTGTGTGTTCTTTCACAGCACTGCTTCAATGTGAGAGTAAACCTTGATCAACAACTGAAGTTTTATCTTATCAACATATGAAAATGCAGAGAAGAGATCATGAGAGAAAATGGGGTAAAATAAACAGACCATCAGATTGTAGCCTCAGTCGACTATTTAAACAAGAGAAAATAAAATATAGAGTGGAATATCATGAAGTCAAC
The DNA here is from genome assembly GCA_037975185.1 of Centropyge bicolor. Classification (NCBI taxonomy): domain Eukaryota; kingdom Metazoa; phylum Chordata; class Actinopteri; family Pomacanthidae; genus Centropyge; species Centropyge bicolor. The sequence goes on from JBBMOC010000378.1 coordinate 49,581, forward strand.
TTCTTAAAGAGTCTGTGAGGCCTTTGGGTGCAGCTGATTTCTGCTGATTTTTTTTTAATTCTCTTCCTGCAACTGAGCCGTCTGCCATCCGCCTGTCGCCATGGCAACTGCATCAGTACCCCTGACTTCAAAAGGAGGCTCCACAGAGAAAGAGAGGAAGAGGACGAAGCAGGCGAATACAGAGAGGAAGAGAGGGTGAAGAAACATGAGAAAGAGAGAGAGGAGGAGAGGAAGAAATGAGGGGAGGATGAAGGAGGAGAGGGGAAAAGGTGAAAGAGACAGAGGAAGGAAGAGAGAGAGGTGGAGACAGAGGGATGGAGAGATGAAAAAGAGAAATAATTAAAGGAGAAGCTGGGAGAGAGAGAGAGAGCGCGAGAGCAGTGGGCAGATAGACAGAATGAGGAGCGTTCACCGTCAGAGCCTCGGTGCTGGAAGTGATGTCAAGCAGCTTTAAAACTGTTTTCCAACAGAGTGAAACGTCTGCAGTCGAATGTGACAGAGGAATGAAACTCACTGGAAAATATTCAACTGATGTTTACCGATGTTTTGAGAGTTTATCTGAGAAACAGTGACAGACTCAGGTGTTCCCCAGAGCTCCAGTATTGGGCCTCTATTATTTCTTATTTACACAAATGACACAGGACAGTTTATTACTTATCGACTGCAGGTGGACACATTTTATTTTTACTTACCTGGATTTATCTGCTCATGTCAAACAAAAAAAAGTACGATAGTAAACTGAATACTTTTGGGCGTTGGACAGCTCGTCGAAAATACCTGCTAGTATCCAGGATATTGTGATGGACATTTTCCACCACTTCAGACAGAAAAAAAGATTAATTGATAGTGACAATAATCTTTAGTTTAAGGCCTAGTTTTAAACTAGATGTATTCTTTTAAATCTAAAGGTCTATTAAATGTAAATCACAATTCAGCAAGTGTTCATGAGGATGGGTCATTATGTCAGTCGTGTCCGTCTGTGAGGTCTGGCCGACACAGTGACGACCCAGCAGGAAGCATCAGGCGCTCGGAGCGTGATGCCTGCCGGGTCCAGCTCAGAGAAAAGAGGACGGCATCATTATGGACAACAAGGAGGACGAGCAGCGGAACAATCAGAGTGTGCAGACAGCAGGGAGGTTTGAAACATGTCTGCATCATGACCACTGAGCCTGACACAACAACAACCGCTCTTCTTTCTGTACAATGGAGCTCCATCTGTTGGCTTTGAAACCTTCATGATCAGAATCAGGACAGAAGTCAGGAACTCACTGCTGCTTCATCCCCAAACACATCCATCGATTTTATGAGTCTTTGTAAATCACACAGGACTGTGAATGAGGTTTGATCTGAGTAAGAGAACGCTCTTGTCTATTGCTGTGCATGTACATAACAAAACTGCGTACAAAACAAGAGACGTCAGTCATTTGTGAGGCAGTTATCAGTTGAACTGCTATACACTCAGTTCTGTGTTGTTTGTTTTGTCTCCATAGAAAGAAGAAGCCATCAGGCCATTATCTGTATATGTTGTGTACAGTCAGCACTGACTCCTGTGGCTCTGTACTGACCGACGTTCTGCTGTGCTCAGACTCACCGGCAGGCTGGACGGCCTCTCCTGTTGGCTCAGACCCATCTCCTCGTGGTTTGGTTTCCCAGGAGTCATAGCAGCAGACTGGCCCCGCCCTCCGTACGCCTCCTGCGGCACCTCCTGAAAGTTAAAACCACAAAACAAAATTGTTCTTTTAACTCTAACTGAAACTGACATTCTACAAGTCAAGTCACCTCAGTGTCCATTGAGTAGGTGTTCTGGAGCTTTCAGCCATTTTACAAAGTCCTATGCTGTCTGTTAAGTCAACATGAATGTGAAGAGTTGATTAAAGGTGTTGGAGAGGCAGCGTCTCAGGGGAAATCCTACTTTCTGTTATACACACACACACACACACACACACACACACACACACACACACACACACACACACACACACACACACACACACACACACACACACGATCATTTCACCTGTATATCGACTACATTCGGCTGAGCTGTCCAGTGTTTGTTTCAGATGTGTTTTCAGCAGCTGAATCAACTCCTCAGATTGTGACTGTGAGACGATCCTGAGGGCTTAAAGCTCCACAGTGGTCTCAGACAGAAACGACAGAAGCTCTGGGAGGTCGACTAAAGGTCAGTTTGTCTTCAGTCCTTTCAGCCCAGGGCATGATTACTTCTGCTGCTGCTGAGAAACACAACAACATGGTGGTTCCTCTCAAATCAACAGAATCTGCTGATGTACATTCTTTTCTTGTGAGAAAAAGCTCCTCATCTGTGCTGCAGGTCACAGAGTTCTTATTGTGCTGAGCTGAAGGAGATAAAACAGCACCTGAAGGTCGGGGCTTCCCCTTCATCACAACACATCGCTGCAGATGGAGAACAGACTGACTCCATCACACTGAAACTCTCAGCTTCTTTGATCTGAGAACTTCACTCAATGCTCAGGAGAGGTTTCCTTTTCCTGTCTAAATTTATCACTTTTTCTAGCCGTGGGAATCTTTGGGAATCTCAAGATTCAATCTGATTCTGATTTGTGGTTCATACGTAGCAGATGAGGCACTAATTACAGTCAGGTTTCAGTCTGCTGAGCTGCAACGTGAAGCCTTACTGCTAGTTTAGCAGCTAACTGTGTGTGATGAAGCTTTATGAGACACGGTGACGCCTCTGTGAGGCTGCGCTTCCACACAGTGGGGCTTTGAGCTAAATGCTAACATCAGCATGCTAACAAGTGTACCGTGTTGGTTGAGGTACCAGAGAGAGGAAGAAGAAAAAGTAGCTTCTGATCCTGACACACAGGATCTCACAGCAGCAACTATCTTATATGGGCTGAGCAGGAGAACTCTGCCACACTCACATTATAAAGTCATCGAGCAGGAGGCTGGATGAAAACTCAGGATATCACTGAAGTTTTTACAACTGAATTCATGTCTGAACCAAGGTTCATGACAATCCACCGACCGGCACACATGAGGACTGTTGTCTCACCACACACTCCTGCATTTCTTGTTCTGCCAACACAACTTTATTAGTAACATTACAATTAAAAACAGGAAATCAACTCAGTAATCAGTCAATGGATTAAGAATCACAGAAGATTAGAGTCAAGACTCTTTGATGAATCGATTTTTCCCCCATCGCTTCTTCTTTTTCTCTAAAACACTTTGAACACAATCCACTTGATCCAAAACGTTGTATCAATAAAGTTAAATTGAAATCGCAACAAAGGAAATGTAACTCTCTCGGTCTCAGATGCTTCCTGCCACATTATACAGCACATCCATTTAACACTGAAGGGAAATAATCCCTGAATTCTGACGGTTACTCTGAGGTTACATCAGAATCTCAATCTTCCTGCAGCCTGGTGCCTGTTAAAATAAAAAACTATTCATTTGTGGGCTCAATCTCGTTATCTTCTTCTCTGTGTTCAGTGGGTTTTGCCCTCAAATGATTTGATTCAATTTCATCTTTTTTTTACATAAAAGTATAACATTTGAGGCCGAAATCAAGTCAACCCAATGGAAGACTTTTTTCTTGAATTAAAAAGATGTTTCAGAGACAAAGTGCTCCGTGAAGACATTTCTCGCAGCAGAGTCAGGGAGGTGTCGACCTTGCTGGAGCCTCTGGGGCTCTGTGATGATGCAAGAGCAGCTGATGGCCTCACCAGCAGAAACTTTAAACTCTCTGGAGGCTTTGACCGAGCCGCCTCTCTCTAAAACACCCATTTTTATCTCAGCCTGGTCCAGAAAAACGCAGAAACAGAGAAAGGACGAGGAAGGACGAAGACGAGCAAAGATCAGGCGACGTCAGCTGAGTCTGTTACACAAGAAATCTTTCTCATAGTGGCCTTTGTTGATCTAAATTTGGCTTTCTCATCTTGTTGAATGTTGTGGTGATTCGCTCCAAACTCAAACTTCCTCGACGTCCTTCATTGTCTTATTTCGTGTTATCAGATATTAATAGAGCCGATGAGAATGAAACGATCAGCGACAGAACAGAGTTGACGTTCAGAAGAAAAACAGCAGTGAGACGTTGCTCTCGGTCGGATCTGACAGTAGTCTCTACCTGTTGTGGCAGTGGGCGGGGCTGCATGTACGACGGCTGGCTCGGGGCGGCGGGCTGCTGCTGTGGAGGGCTGAAATACGGCGGCTGGCCCGGCTGACAGTAACCGCCCACGCTCTGCTGCTGCTGACTGTACTGAGAACCCATCTGAGGACACAGAAGAAACATCAGCACAATGAGTCTCCCATGAATAAATGAAGAGTCATCACCACACAGCGGCTCCAGGGGTCATTTTTACCCACAGATGCCCAGAGTGTTTTTATATTTCTGCATAAAAAACTGAGTAGAAATTGGAAGAAAACCCCTCAAAATACTGCAAAAACCTTCAGAGAGAGAGGAAGCCGGGGAGAGAGGGGTGTGGGGCCGTGCAGCATGAGCTGTAAGCATTCAGCTCCTTCATCTCTTTGCATGTTTAACCTCCATCTTTTATAATGTGAGAGCAGCAAGGAACCAATCGCTCATATAAGACCTCTGCATTAACATCTATACCACCTTCAAAAAGGTTCACAGCCCAGCTGAGATGAAATCAGGGCTGAAATGTATTCAAACACGTGCACAGACCTTCCTCCTCACATCCTTATCTCCCTAAAAGCACATCCTCTCCCCGGGAATGAGACGCCACAAAATGCAATAAGACGCAACCTCGCTGCAATCTGTGAGAGCCGCAGCTCCGAGGGCTGCTGCAGGAGCGCAGCATCAACTGCCTTGCTCAAGAGCACCTCCTGCATGTGCTCAGACACTCAACTGGGACTGATGTCAACGGACAGCACCAGGCAACAGCTGCTGCGCTGTGATGTCCAGTGTTTCCCACAGGATTAGACTGTAGCTGTGGTGGCAGCGGTTTGTATTTGAAAGGTTGCCTTTGTGAAGCGACAGTGTTGAGTTAAGAACATTTACAGACTAACTTATCAGAATTAACTTGAATGCATCAGTTTTGAAACAATTTGTGCAGAAGTGTTCATGATACTAACCATTTAGACGCACACACACACACACACACACACACACACACACACACACAAGACAAGGGGCTGAGAGAATCAATGTGCTGCAGCTCGACAGTGCACTAAGCTTTTATCCACTTTAAATAGTAAAGAAAATAGAAAATCAATGTGTGGCGGTCAGTGCTGATATTGTGGCCAACTGCCACAAATAAATCAATGTATGGCAAATGTCAGATAATGAAAACATCAGAGGACCAGAGGCCACAAACAACAACATGATCAGCTGATTATCAGAAAACGAATCTGCACATCACATGACAACAATACAGATGATGATAATCAAGGCAGAAGTACCCTGAAGTATGATGAGATGAGATGAACCGGGACATGTCACCCACTGCTCGTATCGGGCCGTTGAGGGTGTAAGACAGAGAACTGGAGGATTTCCCAAAACGTCCAGACGGTTTGAAGCAGTCAAAAAGTCCACAGTGGACAAGAAACCTCCTGAAACCAGAATCAATCTCAGCAGCACAGAGGGGAAGATGACTGGTCCACATCCAATTTCATCTGGAATCAGAGAGTTAATAAAGGAAGAGTCCCGGGGCCACCTGGGGCCTCGCTCACATAAAAGTCATTACGTTTCCTCCCTCTGCCGCCGCGTCTTCATCCGAATCTCAGCGAGCAGAGATGACAACAGCGACACAAGTTCCCTCAGGCTGAACACAAAGAAAATGTCTGTCAACCTGTAATGATGTAATAACGTCACTGTTACTCTGTGATGACAATCTTTTCTCTGTGAGAGGCTTCTGGGAACGAGAGGACATCAGAGGAGCGAAGGAGGAAAAGCTCCGGGGGAAGAAAACTGTGATGGGAGTAATCTACGACCTGAGAGAACAGAGACTCCAGCAGGAGAGAAGGTGAAATCTTCTCAACAGCAGGCGAAACCTGGATGCAACAATCCTGCTTTACACAAGGTTTTAAAAATATGAGTTGGTATTTTAAATTTTACTAGGAAGTTAAAAGAAAACAGAACATACTGGAAGGTCAGTTCAAACAAAGATCCACACCTGGACTGAAAGCCAGCATGTTGTTGACCACTGAGTCCTGAGTGATAATGATTTTGTTAATCCTGTGATCAGCCAATCAGCCAATCAGCAAGCACTTCAGCAACAACAACAGCGTGCATTAAAGATCCAATGATCAGAGACCACACGGTCATCCTTGTTAGTCAGCTGTTCCTCTGACAAAGGATGTCAAGGTAACTGAGAGTCAAGTGAAGGCAGTAAACTTGATCTGGGGCAAGTGATCTCATTTGCTTTAAATCCTGCTCATCTGGTTGAGAAATGGTTGATGTGTAAAATAATCAGAGTTGTCTTTCTTCAACTAATCAAGCCATTTAATACCTGACAAACGGCACAAAACAGCGTCCTAAATCTGTCCACTTATTTGGAAGAAGAACCAATAGAACCAAAGATATTTACAAGATTTATCACCAAACCCTGGTCGAAACTCATTTTGAGTGACTGTGATGGCTACTTACAGCCCTGTCCACAAACTTTTGGCCATGTAACACATCTGCAACTAACAATTATTTAAATGATCAATCACTCTGCAGATTATTTTCTTGATGAACTGTTCAGTTTATGAAATTTTAACAATAAGCAGGATGCTGCCTGAGAGGGAGCAGTGACGTCTTCAGTCTGAACGAGTTCAGTTTAACCTCATGTGCGACAAAGAGAAACAGCCAGCAGCACATGTGAGCAGCTCCAGACAGTCCATTCATCAATGTCAGCTATAGCTCTAGCTAACAACAGCTGATTACAAATCTGTACCAGAGCAAATGTGCATTTTTACGTTAACTTGACCCTTCTTTTTTACTACGTGTGGTTGTATGATTAGACTTTATAAACACGTTGGTTCCCAGTGAAGCTTCCTGTTGCATCATCTTTCAGCACAGAGTTGATGTTCGGCTGTGGCTGCAGACATTTCAACACATTAAGGCCAAATGCTGATTGTTGGAGCACAGCGATCACACAGACCAGCAGAGGTGGTCTGTGCTGCAGCTGTGGATGCTTTCATACATTCTTCCCTCCACCCTGAAAACGTGCCTTCACTGGGACAGAGTGCAACCCACTGAAACCAAACTCTCAGCAGTTCCTTCGTGTTTTATATTCCCAGCAGCCTGATTGCAGCAGCAGCAGCAGCCAATCGCTGAGGGATAGCTGTTTAATGTTCTCGCATGTGACGTCTCAGAGACGGCGTCCGTCATCAGTTCACCCAAACCAGCAGTCTGGGGTCTAAAAATAGCCTCAGCCCAGTCTGCACCAGGAATAGCCTGGCCCGGCCCGGCCCGGCCCGGCCCGGCCCAGCCCGGCCCGGCCGTGGTGCTCTGACAGCATCGATGGATGTGTTGTCGTCTGAGCGGCTCGTCCACAGTGACGAGGCGGTGATGCTGAGGATGAATCAGCAGGACGACTCCGTCAATAAACAACCAGCTGATACTCTTTGAAAACAGGTGAAGTCATACCAGCTCCAGCGAGGCGGGAAACTGCAGGTGGCGCTAAAATACACAAACTACTTCAACTGTCTCATCAGACGCAAAGACACAAACTCTGGCGGTCGACATGACATACAAACACAAGAAGTGCAGAGACGGAGCCTCAAAAAACACAGTGTCATTCTTTTTGTTTAATCGTTGGAATTGATGTTTTTTTTTTAACGTCGTGGACAGAGCGTCTCCTACCTGCTGCTGAGGGTACTGCATCCCTCCCATCCCCATCTGCCCTCTGCTGGGCATCCCCATCGGGTATCTGTGGCCAGAGGGGGAGGCGTACGGCTGGCCAGAGTACGGCGCCCCCTGCTGCTGTGAGTATGGGTTGTTGCTCATCCCGTAGAGCTGAGAGCGCTTCATCGCCATCGGGTCCATGGGTGGAACCTGGACGAGACAGATGATTGGTTTGCTGTGAGCTTCAAAAGTTTCCAAAGTTACAAAAGGTGAAGAACTTCAACTTTTAAACCCGAAACTTCTACAATTCCCTGAAAGCTGGGTCAACTCTATCTGCTGATGAAGATCATGCGATATAGTCGAAAGCTTTAGGGTTAGCTGATGCTGTTAACACGTGAACTAGATCTCAGAAAGATGATTCTGAGCTGTGATCTTTCTCAGAGCTTTCCAGTCAGAACTATGCCCTGAATGGTCACCTTACAGCAACACTATTTACCAGTTGTAAGCTGATAATTTTATATCTGTATATCTGCTTGATGTGGCCGACTGAACTACGAAGAGACACTTTGAAAACAGTCTGTTCCAGAGGAGGCGGAGTTTGTCCAACACACAGCCAATGGAGACCTGTACACACATCACAGGCTAATGTAAGTGAGAGTCAGGTGGGTCTCGGGGGGGGCGTCACTGAAAAAAAAAAAAGTGACTGAGACTAAACCCTCATGTCAGAGCAGATTCAACTGAAGCAGCACTCACACAAAATGTGAGCAATCCAAAAGCCTAGGAGGCCACTTTAAACTGGAGTCAACAGTCACGCCTGGGTACGCTGTAATATTCACACACACACACACACACACACACACACACACACACACACACACACACACACACAGNCACACACACACACACACACACACACACACACACACACACACACACACACACACAGAGAGTGTTTGACACACTGACATAATAGTAGGTGAGAGAAGTGACTCAGTGAGAACAGATGTTTCACTGCTGCTCAGACGACTGTGACTAAAAATAGAACCCATTTATGGATTTTACACTCAAAACATGATCCAGACATTTAATCCTGTTCTTTAATCTTTTCTTTGGGTGACACGTTTCCATCAGTCAGCTGAGGAGAGGAAATAAAAACACACACAGCAGCTCTGGATCTCGGCCAAGTTCACACAGCTGGCTGCAGTCAGAGACGATCACACTGGAAAACACCTGATCAATAATCCAGAGGTAAACAAAGAGGGGGAAACTCAGCAAGACATCTGACAGGTTGACAATCATGAAGCTCCAGGATCAGCTTCGATGAGTCTAAAACAACTGATTCCAGCTGGATTTGCCTTCAATCACCTGAACCGCAGAAATTAGATTTTCCCAAACTGTGAGGAAAATGAGGACTACGACATAATTATTAATCAGTATGTTGATATACTGTATATCATGAGACAATAGAAATCTGTCTGAGGCCACTGATTATAATTTGGATTTCTATGATAAGGTATGTAATGTAGTCTGTAAGTAAGAAACAAACATGCCTGTTCAGTTGATTCAGGTCTTTAAATTCAAATCACAAACTAAAAGAAATTCAGCTGAAAACGGAGAAAACTAGAAATCCTTCAATGATCAAGGCATAATTGATTTAAATGACTGATCGACAATGAAAACAGTGGTTGATTATCTGTAGATCAACTAATCCATTCATCCACCAATCACTTCAGCTTTAACACTAAAACAAGGAAAGTAATATTAACATATACAAATATAACTCAAAAACGTTTCGATTGTGGTCACAACCCAGAAAATGAGCAGAGATATATATAACACACATATAATTTATAGAAAGACAGATTCAACCTGGGAAACTGGGATACAGTTCAGGAAAAACCATAACTCAAGGCTCCACTTACTGCCTTTTTCCAGCCCTTTCAACCACGTCTGCATCAGCCCATGGAGTTTGTTGATGAAGACATCTGATTTCACAATAAAATGTTTACACTGTGAATCGTTAAACTTAAAGACTACGTAGCTTTAAACAAGACCATTACTGTATGAATGTGTTAAAGGACCGTTGGGTTGTAAATAATGTGGTCTATGTGGACAGAAATGTTGAAAGACAATACCGGGTTTGTCAAAGACTCTCAGGGAGATTCGTTCTGTGACTCCATGTAAAGTTAATGAGAGTCACAGACAGAATGTTTGTGAGCAGCAACAACTAATCCATTGATTGATCAGTCAATTGAAAGAGAATGATCAGGCAACCAGCTCGATCATCAGCAGGCAAAACTTTGATGGTTGAATTTGATGTTGGAGTTTTCTGCTTTTCCTGGTCTTACACTGTGGTTACCTGAATGTTTTGGACTGTTGGTCAAACAACATGTTTCATTTCAGTTCCTTCAGCAGTTTCCTTGTTTTATAGACTGATCATCAATCCAGCTAAAGCAGATTAATCGATAATGAAATGATGAGTTAATTGTAGCCTGAACGAAGGTAATGTATTTTATTCCAATAAACTGAAATCTTCCACAGTGGATCCAGCGGCTCTGCTGGACTGTCACCGACACGGAGCGGGTCTGACCGGGGGTAGGAGTCGAGCACCGGTCTGAGGCCTCCGGCGGGCCCGGGCTGCTGAGGAGGCAGCCGGAGGAATATGACCGGTAGCCCCAGTGTTGTGCCGCTGGTCATGGGCACATGGCTAATCTGCATGTGTGAAGGTCAGGGCTCCTGTGTAGAGATGGGGCCATAGCGGGCCCCCTGCCAGCTGAGGGCAGCTCAGCGCTGAGAGCAGCAGCAACACACCGCTGATTTCAGCCTGTTAGCACGACAGAAGCTAACAGCTGAGCTAACAGCGCTGTGGAAGCAGGTTCACGACCAGAGACTGACGGAGACTTCAAAACACTTCATTAGCATATGTGAAGCAAGTAGTTGATGTCAGGTGTGCGTGGAGCTGAAAGAGGCTAATTGTCCTGTCAACACACCTCAGTGTTCTCAAGCTTCATGTCACGATATATTACAGATAAATATAATCACATTACACATCTCGGAGTGAAAGAGTGCCTTCACACAAACAGACATGGAGCCTCTTCAGGCCTGTTCGGCTAACAGCAGCTAAAATGCTAACGTTAGCTTAGCCTAGGAAGCTAAAAATGGAGTCACCTTGGACACGGAATCGAAACACTGACTTTACCAACTGCTGTAAACTCATACGGTTGGTTTTAAATATTATATAAGCATTCGGTTCATTCAGAACGAACCTTTATTGACGTTACTGTCAAAAAGGCCCAGATTCGAGTGTCCAGTTGAATAAATGACGTCTATCTGCAGTGGAAATGAAAAAAACACATTTAGCTCAGCCGCTAACTGACGTTATCTATTTGGGTTAGCATAGCGGCTAGCTGATGTTGTAACCTAGCTAGCATGTTAGCTGTAATAAAACGACTCTTTCTCATTAGTCAGGCGGGTTAATTAGCGGCTAACGACCGCGGACGGTAGTTTAATAACCGGTCTCTCACCTGGGACCTGCCGCTGCCCTGCCCGTTGTTCCCCGGGCTCATGGCCGGGTGATTTCTTTGTTGCCCTCCCCAGCCGTGAGCAGCCGAGCCGTACTGGGAGCCCATGTCTTTAGCCAGCCCCATGCTCGGCTGCTGCTGCTGGGCAGGCGGATTACTGTACTCTGGATATCCGCTTCCATAGCCCCGCATCATGGTGCTGGGAGACGTCAATAACTGGTTCAAAGTCGGTGTGGCTCCGGACGGGTGGAGCTGCTGCTGGCTCTGTCCGGGGAACCGGTGGAAGCCTCCGCCGCCGCCCGCGCCTCCAGCCGGGGAGCTGGTAGCCGTCATAGCCGCTTTGCTGTGGTTAGCAGCGGCCGAGCTGCCGCCGCCGGGGCCCATCAGGCTGTTCCCCTGCCGGGAGGGGCTCATCATGCCCCCGTATCCGCTGTTCCCATACCCGGGCCGGTAGTTCGGGTAGTGGTTGTACGGGCTGTTGTTGCTGAAGCCTTCGTGGGAGTTCTGGACCTGATCCATGGCGTCGAGTACCGAGCGCGCCGCGGTTACCCCCGTCCCTGGGCTTTGTTGTCCGCCATGTTGATCGAAGCTGGGCCCTCCTCTTCCATCCCCATAATAATGATTAAACCCGGAGCTGGTCCCAGTCGGAGGAGGGTTGTTGTTGGTGGTGTTGGTGGCTGCTCCCAGACTGGCATCCATCCGCTCCTCCTCCTCCTCCGCCTCCGCCTCCTCGCTGTTGTTCAGCCGGTGTTGCTGATGGCGCTGCTCCGCTCGGCTCTTCCCCAGCAGGAGGAGGTTTTCTGTGCCTCCATGCTGCGCCCTGCTCCCGCTGCTGTCCCCCCGGGGCTCCGCCTGCTGCTGCCGGGTGTCGGTGGAGCTGCTGCCGGGGATGTGCTGCTGCTGGAGGAGCCGAGGAGCTGTGTGGTGGGACGACGGTGAAGATGATGATGATGATGATGAAGCTGCTGCTGCTGTTGCTGCTGATGATGATGGAGGAGGAGGAGGAGGAGGAGGAGGAGGAGGTCCAGCAGCTCCAGGGGCTCTTACTTCTTGCCCGCAGAGCCTCCCTCCGTCCATGTCCGTCACATGAGGGACTGATCCCGGCCTCTCTCCCCCGGGGGTCCTCCTGGTCCCCGGACCTGGACCCGGACCTCCGTCTGCACGGTTCATCCTGTGGACTCCAGCAGATCCACCAGGTCAATCTCTCGACATCATCACCGACCCTCCGGCTCGGCCCGGTCAGGTGCACATGGCCCCAGCAGGCCGGAGGAGCAGGAGCTCCGAGGAGACACAACAAAGTCCAACTAGGTCCAGAGAAGCAGCAGGTCACTGCAGGCTGAACAGGTCACACATCAGTGTAAACACACAGACAGTTCATGTGCACATGGACCAGAGCTGGACCTGCAGCTGGACCTGCAGCTGGACCTGCAGCTGGACCTGCAGCCTCACACTACTGCTCCACAAGTTCAACTGCCACTCACAGTTTTCTAAAGGTAAACACACGTGACTCTAACAGGAACCACGAAAACCTACAGGTCTGAGAAGAAACCAGTGAATTCATGGTGAGCTGCCTGTGTCAGCTCCACCCGACATCCACCCTCCACATGTTACCAACACATGATTCTCAGTCCACGAGCTGCGTCGTCAGTGAGAAGGAGTTCACATAAAAACAGACCATAAAGTCAGCAGCCCTCAGACTGATGCTGGGAGCCATGGACATGTCTCTCACAGAAACTCATTTTACACTCGTGACAAATCCAAACATCTTTCTGTTTAAACCAATCAGATCAGATTTAGAGTCGATGCTTTCAAATGAACAGAGGCCGTCATGTCATCGACAAAATGAATCAGATAACACAGAAATCCTTCTTCTATCATCAACGTCTCACAGTTCACGTTGACTCCGACCGTGCCTCCTGCTCTCCCACCGGCTCCTCACGTCCTCCTGAAATACCACAGCCTGATGAATGGCCTGATCAAATGGGACATTCATTAAAGCTCATGGAAAGAGCACGAGTGTGTGCTCACCTGTGGATGGACAGGTGTGTGTCTGAGGGTCGACTCCTTCGCCTGCAGTGACCTGAGGAAGGGCTGTGCACTGAAACGAGGCTGTTCTCACAGTGAAGAGGAAAATGTCTTTTACACAGTTTGAACCTTATAAATGTCCATTTAAAATCAGAGAGTCCAGCACATAAACCTCCCTCACTACATATGAGAATATAAGGTCAGTGCAGACTCACGGCTGGACGGCAGGAGACTCTGAGTCTGAAGGTCCAGCTCGAAATGGAGAAGTTTGTGTAAAGGTTTGGTGATAGAGAGGAGAAATAAAGAATCCTACAAATAAGGACGAGGTTGTAGATATGATTTAATGCATGTTTCTGTTCGCATTGACTCTTATACACACAATGAACATGCTCATAAACACTGGTGGATGGAAGGACACTGATCAAACATGGACCCTGTTAGAGATTATGAGTCTGTGCTTTGAGAGACAGGACATAATTAATAATGAGGTCAGTTGGTTTCACTGATAAGATCAAACTCACAGAACACAACACTGGTTCCACTGGAGCAATAAAAAGCAAAGCATTGCCTCCACATGAGAGAGCCTGCTGATGTGTGTGTGTGTGTGTGTGTGATGGGAGCCAGCAGGGACCTCCCACAGCAGCACTGGAAACAGCCCAGTCAAGTCAAGCAGGGAAAGTGGGTCAGAAAGCAGCAGCAGCTCTCAGACACACTCTGATGAAAAAAGCGCGTTCTGCTCTGCTGCTGGAGACGCAGACACCAAACAGCACCAACTGACGCCAGAATCAGGGCCAGGCTCAGATACAGGACTTCAGCCCCGACACACACGTTCGTCTGCAGACCGGCTCCTTGTAGACCTCTGGTTCTGGTGTTCAGGAACCTGGACGTGTGAGGTCAGGTTTCTGAAGCGTCTGACAGAGAAACGACCTGAAGACTCATGTGCACCTGTGACAGAGAGCTGGCTTCTGTCTCATCATGTGAACAGGATCAAACCTGGAACACTGATGTTCTGACTCACAGCTCATTTCATCAGTTTTCCTGAGAAGCTGAAGCATGTTTTCTGTTTTAAGGTGGAAGATGTTCACACGTTCACCTGTAGGAGACAGTGGGTCAGTGAAGGCGTCTCAGCAGCTGGAGGCTCATGAAGCAGTCGCTGTTTAACACATGTGATGTGGATCAGGAGGTTTACAGGTCCGATCCAGCAGCTCTGCTCCCTCACTGTGTTCACACTTTGATAAATCATGAAATCCTCACAGCAAGACTGAAGCACCTGCAGCGCCTGGAATCAGAAAGTAACAGTCTGCTGCCCCCTGCTGGAGCTCTCTGATAACACAGCTACAGCCTCAGTCCGAGCTCACGGCTCCTTTCTGACTAACGTTGGAGGTGCAGTTTGCTAAACTTGTCCCACCTTCATTCATCACCAGCAGATATCAGGTGGTGAGTTTAAATCTGAACATTGTCATATTCATTTTAGAGGAAATCTTTCCATCAGTTATGTAAACTTGCTCACAGATTTCACAGCCTGTGGGAATCAAACGTAGCTTTAACAGCACAGATACATTTGATTCAAGACAGTTTGAATCATCTCAGCTTGAACATCATGTCAGGACTTTACACGTCTGATTTAAAGCCCCTGAGCACAAACGTGTGGATGGGTCATGCTCTCTGACTTCAGAGGAAACAACAGTCACCGACAGACAGTGACTGACAGACAGTCACTGACAGACAGTCACCGACAGACAGTGACTGACAGACAGTCACCGACAGACAGTCACCGACAGACAGTCACCGACAGACAGTCACTGACTGGCTCAGATGAGGAGACTCTGCTAAGTTTCTGATGTCTGGATCTTTTGGGGCCAAAGGCTCCGGCAGCTTCAGGGGTTTTTGGATCCTTTGGAGTAAAAACATGTGGCATCAGTTAATAAATTCAACAAACCATTTAAATTATTTATGAACGGAAAAAAGAAGCAACAAAATACTTACTGATATATTTCTGCAGGTGTCAAATATATTTTCTCTTCAGTCAGGATTCATACAATAACTTTAAAGCACAAAGTCATGGTCTCAATGGATGAAACAGAAGAAGAACAAACA
>JBBMOC010000379.1:0-10000 GCA_037975185.1 Centropyge bicolor
ACACAGAGCTGCTTTTTCTTCATAGTTGAGTTCTAAAATCCTCTCTCCTGATTGCTGACATCTCCCTCTGTCTGTCTCTCTCTCTCTCTCTCTCTCGCTCACTCGCCCAGTCTCTCGCTTTCTCTAAACAGCTGATCCGGTCGACGGAGAAGGAGCGTCTCCACGCCGTTAACGATGCAGAGGTGGAGCGTTTGGTGGAGCGCTGGACGTCAGACGAGTGTTTCAACGCCATCATGAATTTCTTCCAGGCCAAGTCCAAACTCTGAGAGACAGGAAGTGTGTGTGTGTCTGTGTGTGTGTGTGACTGTCTGATAGTAGTAATAATAAAAGTGTAATAAATCGTGGTAGAGCGGGTCAGTTGGAGGTGATGGAGGATCTGGTGTCGAAGTGGCGGCTGCTCCAGCGGTGTGCTTGAAGAATCAGGACTGAAACTCACACAGTTTATTCAAATTTAAACGGCTTCAGCGTGGTTTTATTTGGTTCTTTAATTTGTAAATGAGCGATTTTAACTGGACTTGTTGCAATCACTCAGAAAATACTGCGGCAGTTGTAAAATCAAAGCAGCTGACAGGAAGTGATGTCGGTGAAGCTTCTGGATTCTTCTGCGGCCGTCAACTCGTGAGCTCTAACACGACTCTTATCAATTCATCTTTTTCAGCCAGAATCAGTCATTAATGTAACTAAAGGGACAGATCACATGCTCACACCTCAAATGATCAATAAATCAATGTTATCCTGAAGTGAATTGACAGAATATTGACGGTCTTGGCCTGTTTGCTCTGAACCCTGCTGAGAGAGGGTTGGACTGAACAGCTGCTTGACTGAGAACCTGTTCTGTTTTAACTATGTGCAGCAGACATGTTTGATTATTGATGCTCAGCCTTTCACATTTTACTCTTGTGTTTTATAGACAGAGGTTTCTGAAGATCACAGATCTCCTCTCAGTCTGTGGCTTTTAGATTCAGACCAGCTGTCAAACCTGCAGCCTTCAGTTTCTAGCTGTTAGTTTACAGATGATTTCAGTGTTTTTCTGTCACATCATGTCGTGATATGAAGTCTGTTAATAGTTAAAGTGCCTTAAACACTTTGTACAACCGTTCAGCGACGATGGATTAAACTCATCTCTGTCCCTCTGTCCTCGTCACTCTCTTCAATAAAAGGGCACAATCTGTAATTATTCTGAGGAGAGGAGTCATGTTTTATAGGTTACCATGGAGATCTACCTGGTTACCATGGCGATCTACCTGCTTAAACATGGTACCAGAGAGGCTGAGCGAGCTGACCTGTGCGACTTCCGGCCTCAGGGCTGTCACACTGACACACGTGAGTATAAACAATAACAGGCAACGTTAAAATATGAGAACGTTCATAAAGCAGGTGATAAAATGCTTGTGATGTATATGTGAAACACACAGTGTGACATAATGATATAACTGTGACATTTATATGAAGTAAGAGGAAAAGGACCGTTTCAAGAGTCCGCTCGTTGTGTGTATTCAGCTGGATGTCGATGTTGTTTCACAGCTGATCCAGCAGGTGGCAGCACTCACCTGTACATAAACTACTGAGCAGCTCTCAGTTGCATGTGAAGTTCTTGCAGCTCAGTCTCGCTGCTCTTTGATAAAACGTGTCCTATAGTTTTGTTTGTTTTGTACTTTTGCAGAGAAGTTTAATGTTTCTGACTTGCTGCTCACACACTTGCTCTCAAATGAAACCAGAGGAGACACAGTCCTAAACTCAGGAACAAGATAAGTTGAGTCCAGATTCATTTTTACAGATTTTTTCAATGATGAAATGTTAAATCCAGGGAATGTGCATGAAAACACCACTTAGTCATTGAAGTTAGTCAAAGTGTCTCAGTTCAAATACAAACATAAAGAGACAAGGTGCTAAATCTAATAGAACAACAGAGGAGCTTTGTGGTTTGTTTGGAATAGAGAGTCAAAACTCGAGCGTCAGAACTCAGCAGTGTCAGAGTAAAGGAGACGGCAGGACTCATGTCCAGACTGGAGAAGATGAGATAAAGTATTTTAAGGGGTGATCCAGTCCTGTCACTGTTCTCTCTCTCTCTCAAGCCACCAAAATCAAAGTGTCTCAGTGAGGATTCGAAAAAGGGAATAAAAGCTGTCAGAGGAAGTTTTATTTTGAAGGCCACCTGTGTGAAGATCGTAGTAGTTTTCAGGGCAGCAGAATTTGTTTCTGCTCGTTGACTCTCAGGACCTGAAGAATGATTTTGAGGTTTTCTGCTGCTTTGAAGCCTGAACAGGAAGCAGGACAGGTTCATCTCGGTGACTTGTGGCCCCAGCGGGTTGCCGTACTTAAATTCCATTGTTGTCAGATTTAACAATGTCGTCCTGAGCTGTGGGACGTCCGGCGGCTCTGCAGAGGCCTTTTAGCTCTCATGTATTTATGAGGGACATCACAGAGCTTTTCTTTTCCTCCTCGCTCTGAAACATGTTGGGCTCCGCAGCCTCCCCCGGGCCCCCAGCACAGACCCGGTGTATAAATCTCAGCTCGGCCCCCTGCCGGGATCTGGACTGAGCCGAGAAACACGATACAGAAAGCGGAGGACGTACCTGCTGGACGAAGGACGAGTTTGAACCCGGACAGAACGTCTGCAGGACGAGAACAAACACTGCTGCTCCCACTCTGTAAAACCAGGCCACTGACTTGTTGACCACTAGGGGGCAGCACAACAAGCTGCAAACATCAGACATCAGCTTCTAAAATCGTTGAACTTGTGATAAACAGTTGTTTATTTCCACATCCAGCAGCTACAGATCAACACGATCGGTTTGTCCTGTTGATTTCAGCCTTGTCTCCGTCCGGTCTCATCCGGTTTATACTGGTCACATATTTCACATTCTCCTGCTCACCTGTAAATAAGCCCTGTGGAAATGTGTAAATAGTCATTTTTACAGTGCGTTTCTCAGCCTGCAGCTGCTGAATGTCAGTACTTCTCTTTACACCGTCAGCTCTCCACCTGCTGTGGGGCAGGTTAAGGTACATCTTGTCTTATCTGGTAGCTCAGTGTTGGTTCTCCTCCAGCTGCTGAGCCAACTCTCTGTCTCTGTAGCTGCTGACGGCTGCTCCGTGCTCACCAGTCTGTCGGCTGTTGGTGAGCAGAGCGAAACACTGAGGCTCGAGCCGAACAGGAAGCAAAGCTGGAGGCTGAAGAGCTGAGCGGAGCTGCAGATGATCTCACTCAGCCGTCACTGAATTCACTGGTAATAGAACAGTAATGATTAATGCAGTGTGACACCTGCAGCCAAGAACCCGACTGGATTCAGACCAGACCTGGACACGTCCTCTGAGCTTCCACCACCAACCAATGAAAACACTTTGGTTTGAGCAGTGATCTGCAGCTTGTGGACACATTCCTCTGTGGCTGGTTGCTGGTGGATCAGATTTATCTGCCTTTCTCAGGTTAAATGTTGTTGTTTTTCCTCAAACTGTTCAGGAACATGTGAACAACAGCAGCTGCTCCGATTCTTTCCAGCGAGTCTGTAGAGGAAGAAATGTAATATATTCCTGCACCATAGTGTTTTCACTCAGGGCGGAACACTCGCTGCAGTTCCAGTTCGGGGAATAATGACTCTGTCAGAATGCCATCACGTACGCCTCCGCTGCTTTTACATATTAGTAAAGAGAGGGAGGAAGGTTTTGTGGACGAGGGCCGGGGTGCTCGCTGTGTGTACCTCTGTCAGTCAGTGTGTGGCCCGTCGGGGGGGGACACATCCTTCAAATGAAATCCTAGACAGGTGTCTGGAAAAGAAACTGCTGCCGAGTCTGCACTTCTACCTTCCGCTCATCCCCTTCCTTCCTCCTCTTCCTCTCCGACCCCGTCAGTCACATCAGTCTTTCTCTGGCTCCCAGGCCCCTCCACCGAACGCCCTCTGAGGATTTTCCTTTTGCTTCCTCGAGTTCAGTCGACCCGGCTCCTGCTATCCGTCTTCGTTCTTTTTCTTTTCAGTTTCAAGTCCGTGTTCACTTTCCTCTTTTACCGTCAGAGCGGGTTCACAAAATGGCACCGTGGACAAAAATCCAGAGAGATACAAATATAAACCTTTAGAACGTGACGGGCTGTTGAATATCAAAAGAGGACTCTCGCTGAGATTCATTTCTACAACGGTCATTCATTTTCTAAATGACAAAATTTGAAACAATTTAGTGTGTGTTTCTTCCCTCTGTCTCTCTCTCTGTCTCTCTCTCTCTCTCTCTCTGTGTCTCTCTCTGTCTCTCTCCGTCTCTCTCTCTCTCTCTGTCTCTCTCTCTCTCTCTGTCTCTCTCTGTCTGTCTCTCTCTCTCTGTCTCTCTCTCTCTCTCTCTCTCTGTCTCTCTCTCTCTGTCTGTCTGTCTCTCTCTCTCTGTCTCTCTGTCTCTCTCTCTCTGTCTCTCTCTGTCTCTCTGTCTCTCTCTCTGTCTCTCTCTCTGTCTCTCTCTCTCTCTGTCTCTCTCTGTCTCTCTCTCTCTGTCTCTCTGTCTCTTTGTCTCTCTCTGTCTCTCTCTGTCTGTCTGTCTCTCTCTGTCTGTCTCTCTCTCTGTCTCTCTCTCTGTCTCTGTCTCTCTCTGTCTCTCTCTCTCTCTGTCTCTCTCTGTCTCTCTCTCTCTCTGTCTCTCTGTCTCTCTGTCTCTCTCTGTCTGTCTGTCTCTCTCTCTCTGTCTCTCTCTCTGTCTCTCTCTCTGTCTCTGTCTCTCTCTGTCTCTCTCTCTGTCTCTCTCTCTGTCTCTGTCTCTCTCTGTCTCTCTCTCTGTCTCTCTCTCTGTCTCTCTCTCCGTCTTTCTCTCTCTGCCCCCCCCAACCCTAACCTTAACCCCCCCACCCCCCGTCTCTCTCTCTTTCTCTCTCTCTCCCCTGTGGTGTGGGTGTAACTGTAGATGGTGGAGCGGAGGTGGAGATTTCCTTCAAACTGTCGGGGAGCCAATCACACGAGCTGGATGACGGGCGCTCCCTGAAGGGACCAATCATCAA
Organism: Centropyge bicolor; assembly: GCA_037975185.1. NCBI lineage: Eukaryota > Metazoa > Chordata > Actinopteri > Pomacanthidae > Centropyge > Centropyge bicolor. Next base: position 4,973 of record JBBMOC010000379.1, read on the forward strand.
TCAGTCACCGTGACATCGGCCAATGACCCACCATCTGTCAGAGGGAGACAGAGAGAGACTTTTCTTTAAACTTCTGTTGCTGTTGAAGAAAAAGTGTTCGTTGGTTCATTAATAGTGAATCTAATGAAGAAACTGAAGATGGAGGAAGAGAGAGACAGGCTAATCGACTGATGAGGGAAACCAACCAGAGAAGGTTTAAGACCAGAGAAGAGCTGGAGAAGAAAAGAAATATGAAGCAGAGAAAGTTGACAGAAGAGAAACAGAAGAGGATGAAGAGAGGAAACGATGGAGGAAAAGACAGAGGAGGGAGAGAGTCGTCTGTCTTCATCCTCCATTAGCTCAGATCTCCATTAGCTGCTGATGGATCGTCGTCAGGAGAGACGTCGGCCTCCAGAGGTCAAAGGTCATCGAACTTTAAAAAACCTGTACGCTCTGCTCTCTTCTTCTGACTGATAACTTCCTCCCTGCTCCGCCTCCGTTATTTTCAGGCTTCGCCTTCATCTTCGTACCTTTTGTCCTCCTTCCACTTCAGTGTTCATCCCTTCTCCTCCTCCTCCCCTCAGTCATCCAGTCAGTTCTTTAAAGTCTTCAAACCAGTGAAGACAATCTTTCGCAGCAGATAAAATATCGACAGAAATGATCGAATGAGCTGAGACATTGATCGAAGCTTCAGCTCTCACATGCTTTATTGATCATTGTAAAAATCCATATCATGAACTTTTTTCAGCTTGAAGCAATTTTCCTGAACGCATCGTAACAGAACCTGCTCGACTCATTCAACGTCTGTATTTTCTGATCTTTGTTACATGACATCTGTAGTAAAATGAGACGAACCCTTTAAATTAGAAGATAAGGAGCTAGAACGTCTACGAGTCGGATCCCGAGGACGTGTGTCTCGGCGTCGCCGTGTTGGTCGGACGATGGCAGGTGAACGTTCAAACAGGCCGCAGCAGCAGGAGTTCAGGTGAAGTTCATCAGCGACTCTATGTAGGACAGCCTGCAGGGGAGCAGCTCGGCTCCACGAGCACACGGACGCCTCTCCGTAACATCCACACATAACCTCATAGATCAACACTAATGTACGGAGCGGTCCTCGGAGAGACACGAGTGCTGCAGGGGGAGGGGGGGGGGTGAACAGGTTCAAAGCAAAGAAGCAGAGGAAGAGATAATGCTGCGTTCGAGTCCGCTGGGAACAGCCGTCGGAAGAGCTTTGGCGGTTAAAAGCGTCGACTTGGAAGAGTGTTGATGTTTGAACTCGTTTGAAGCGTCAGACTGGAGGTTTCTCTGCGTCTCATAATTATTCTCAGCCTCTTCACACTTTGCTGAACCCACTTCAACCTGCAGACGCTTCCTGCGCTCATCTGCACCTGGCGTGGAGCTGCAGTGCATTCTGGTCTCTGGTCCTGTGCAGTCTGTCGGACCCAGCCGTGCCTCCGGCCGAATGTGGAGCCTCTCCACCTTCAGCTCCTCTTCATGTGATCCCTCCTTGTCTTTAACGCTCTTCGGCCGTCTCTCTGGTAATAAAGCGCTTCCTCTGCTTGTCTGCAGGTGGAGTTTGATTTACAGGAGGAGCGGCCGGTGACAGAACTCTGCTCCTGCTCCGTCTGCTCTCACACAAAGAGAGGTCAAAGAAGTGGAGAGAAAAGACGATGAAGGATGAGTTTAGAGAAAGAGAAGACAGAAGGAAGGAAAGGAGGAGGAAAGACGACGAGAAAGTAGGAGAGAGGAGAAGCTGACATCTTCTGTCTGAGTCATTTCTTTTTCTTAACGAGGTGACGAGTGAACATACGTTCAGCCACAGACACGTTTTACTGCGAGGAAAGAGGAAAGAAACGAGAGTAGAAGAGAGACAGGAAGGGAAGGAGGAGAGGAGATGAAAAGGAGACGTGGAGTGTGTAAATCAGTGTCAGGCACATGAGGAGGAGCAGAGAGGAGAAAATGATGCAGGGAGGAGGAATGGAGGGAAGGTCATGAGGAGGTGAAAACAGGAGGAGCACGTGTTGGATGGATGGAGCGAAGGAGGACGGGAGGAAGACGGACGGGGGGAAGGTGAGAGGTGGACTAGAGAGAGAGAGAGACAGGAAGTAATAGATTCAGCTTTTATAGCGTTAAATTTACAGGAGCTCCAGTGGACGACAGGAAGAGAAAAACTAAAAAAACAGAACATGAAGGACCTGAAACAAAACTTGACTGACCTGATGGAATCATCAGCAGAACAAGAGAACTGACGACATTTGGCCTCATTGATTGAACGTGAAGGTTCCTGAGGAGTCGAGGTTCCCGAGGCCGAGGAGACCCGGCTCTGGAGGTGTGCCTCAGGGTCCAGGGAGGACACACAGGAAGAACCTGTCCGCTTCAGCTCTTCTTCTTCTGGTTGTGTAGTGGAAACTGTTCTGTGTTTGTGGTGATTTAAGGTGATTTTCCCTCCACATGTCTGTCCTGAGCTGACTCTGCTGCACTAATCCCTCTGCACTGAAGTATAGGCTCAGTCCACAGGCGTCTCAGGGGGATGGAGGTTATCCAGGGAGAGAGAGAGAGAGGGAGAGAGAGAACGCCAGCATCAGGTTCGTTCGCCCACTGAACCAATCAGATCGATGCATTTCTGGGTTGAGTTCCTCCAGAGTTTAATGGGGCCACAAGATAAAACTTTACAGCAGGGAAACAAAGACAGACGAGCTGAACTCACCTGACCCGGCCTCCAACCATCCGAACAGGAGATAAAAGAGAGAAGGAAGATCATTGATTCACTGATGAGGAACAGCAGCAGGACGAAGGAGGAGAGGGAGGAAAACACCACGAGGCTACGAGTTCACACGAGGTTTCCTATCAGAACCATTGAAATGAATTAAGGTAAAATAACAAAAATCTCACACAACACCATTGTTTTTATTATGGACACAAAGTTTTACTGTGAGTTGTTTTTTCTCCTCCACCAGTTTTCCTCTAATAGAAAAGGACGGAGCCACAGAGGCCTCAGGTTTGGCTTTTTTGTTGTCGCCATCTTGGTTTCTCTTGACCATATTTGGACGAGAGGGTGGAGTCTCTGTCCTGATTGGCCTGAGATCAGACCCTGCTTAGCCATCACTCCTCCAAATGGGACCATAGTTTACAGAATGAACATCCTGCTGCATCGACGACGACTTGAAGCCAGAGGCTGTTCTCTGACACACAGGTCAAGTGCGAAGTCAGTTTTCTGAAAAGTTTCCGTCCAATCAGACCTCTCTCAACCACGACGCCGTCACTTTTCAGCCCCAGGAGCTGCGTCCACCTGGGCCCTGTCTGTGGCTCAGGCCTGATTGTGGCCTCAGTGTGGAGCAGGTGGTGGTGACCTTCCTGAGGACACGCCGCCGTGCTCTCTCATCACAGATCCTCCTCCCTCCAGAGACCCGGCGCTCTGCAATCAGCTCGACATTTACATGCAGATGGCTGCGCCGCTCGGCCGCTGGAATGTAAATGTAGCCAGAGATCAGTCGGGGACTCGAGGAGATTGAAGAGGGAGGAGGAAGACGGGATGTCAGGCTCACACCTGTCCTCGCATGACATTTACCAGCCTGCAGCCTTCATCTCCAGGGTTTTATCAGAGACGAGTGAGAATCTAAAACTTTAAAGTCACTCGGTGAATATTTCAGTGTTCATGCGTCTCTGCAGCCTCCTGTGAGTGAAACACACACGTTGCTGGTTTCATACTGTACGATGAAGTCTGTGGGTTCTTCTGTCACGTGTTCGGCTCGTGACAGAGTGAAAGGTCTCAGCCTCTGACCGACAGCAGCAGCCGCTCAGACTGACCTGGGCTTTTCACAGGACTGTTCACTTCCAGCTGCTTTTTGATACGAGAAAGCAAATTTACAGCCTCCGTTTCCCATCATCCACCTCTCCAGGTGCATCATCTTGTGTTTGGTCATAAACCAAAGTGATGGACACTTTCAGCTGTTGGCCTGATGGTGGCGCTGGATGGAGAGCCAGTTGCTCCAGTGCAGAGGGGAGCTGAACATCTGCAGCTCATTTCATGGTTGATCACTGACTGTTTGTCGGTCTAATTGGAAAACTAACAAACAATAACACAGAGCAGGTGTTTCAGGTGTTTCAGGTGTGTCCGGCTCATCTCCTTCATTACGTTCACTTTCTGTTCCCACGACTGAACCGCAACGAAACACGTCCCGTTCCTGACTGGTAACCTCTGCTTGTTGTCGGCGCTCAGCGGCCGGCGCTGGGCTCTGTGGAGGAAGGTCTGCTCCGGGTCCTCGTGATGACCTGGTCATTAAACCTCCGGCAGCAGTGAAGAGAACCGCCGGTCATCTCAGGTCGAAGCTCGTCATCGACAACAAGAGAGACGCTCATTGAGATTCAGAGGCTGGACTGGCGCCGACCGGCTGCAGAGGAAAATCAAACTCTTCAGGTTCGTCTCCGTCTCCGTCCTCCCCCCCCTCGCTGGATTCGTTGAGGTGTTACAGGAACAGGAGTTTGACTTCCCATGAACACACTGTTCACAGTGGGACCTGACGTCATACAGGTATATCACCAACAGTCCAGTTATTTACAGGAGAATTAGTGAGTTCTGAATGTGAAGCCTTTAAAACGTGATCAATCTGACAACATGAGCAGTGAGACAGTGACTCATCAGCTCCACTGATCTGTTCAATCTGAGTCTGATGCAGCAACATGTTTCAAACCAAAGACTGTGGATCTAGATCTGATCCAGGAACAGCTGTTTGGATCCTTCCACAGGTGAACAGGTTCAGTGCTAACAGGTGAGAGGATCATGTCTGGGTCTGAGAGGCTCATGTGGAAAGACTCAGTCGCTCAGCAGCGAGGATGGAGAGAGGTCATATTCTGATTCTTCAATAGTTGTGAAACAGTTAATGAGAACCCTGCTGTCTTCATGTAAAACACCTGCCAGCCAATCAGGAGCCAGCCCCTGCAGCTCTGACTCTGAGCTGTTAATCTTAGTCTCTCTCCGATGTGTTTGTTTTCTTCCCTGACACCTGTGCCGAGGTTTACCTGCGCGGCCCCGAGCAGATGTGACCCCGC
>JBBMOC010000379.1:15000-28721 GCA_037975185.1 Centropyge bicolor
AGAGTTCTCCAATTACATCTGAGGGTGAATAATTCAGGACGTGCAGTCGTTAAACAGACGACGGCGCTTACAAGAGCAGATCCAGAGAGAATGATCTGGAAAAGCAGAGAGAGAAGGTTTCTGCGTCCGCACTCGTTTCCAGGCAAATATCTGAGTTTTCTCGGTGTCTGGATTCCGAGTGTTTGTCCACTCACAGTCTGAAATACACAGAGTAAAAATAGGACGATAAATTAAACAGAAAAACCAAACTCTGGTCACAATGTGGAGTTTCCACCAGAGACTGTTTGTTCCAGGCTGCAATTAGAGGCAACAATGGAGACTCAGGTTCCCGAGAACCCGCAAACAAACCCCTCTTTTATATAACCTGTCTGTCTGCGTTATCTCACACACACACACACACACACACACACACACACACACACATGGAAGTGCTTTATATGTCTTTAGTTTTAATTATAAGATAATCCACTTTTTCAGGTGATCAATCGCTGAACGTCAGAACTTGATCACTGGAAAGTTAATTAGTTCATTATGAAAAGCACAAACAGAGGAACGATGTGACACACACACACTTTTGAATATTGTAATAACGAACCTTTGCTTTAACTAAACCCTAAAACCAAGTCAAACCCTCCAACAGCTGCTCGAAGTGAAAAACAGTCAGTCACTTGTCTGTTGGTCCAAAGTTCGGTTTGGTCGTCACAAAGCAAAGAGACTTAGCACATAATACACACACACACACACAGTCTCACAAGGTGCATCACACATGGACACATGCACCACATCCACTCATGGCGACAGCAGGTGGCGCTCATGTTGCTCTTTGATCAACACGAAACATCAAATCTTCACCCGCCCAGGTAACGAGTCGCCATCAACCTGAAGAGCCACAACTTCAAGGACTTGGAGATCTGTGTTGACCTGCAGGATCTCCCCTGAGCTGCCTTCATGGCAGGTTGTTGTACAGAGGTAAACTGGTCATGTGACCTGAAAACGACTGCTGGTGCAGCGTGGACAGAAGGCTGTTATTGTTGCTTCTGTTCCAGAATGATTAGTGACCTCTGACCTTTTCACCTGGTCGATCAGATCTGTTGTCAGTCTCTCAGAATCAAAGTGTGCCGTGGTATAAAAGGAGGATTTGAACACGACGGAGCAGGACACGGACCAGAATGCAAAGCAGAATTTACCATTCAACAGCATTTAGTTTTTCTTCTCCGACGTTTAGAGGAATAGAAAACAACTGTTTACGTCTGTTTCATCAAATCAGAAGCAGCTGCTTGGCTGTTGTCAACCTTTCCGTCCACACGCCGCCGCTCGACTCCTGAGTCCAGCTTCAAAACAAAAGCTGTTGAACAAGCAGCCAGTCCGTCACTCACAGGTCTTTTCTGACCATCGGGCTCCTGAACGTTGCCGCGGTGACGGCGTGAAGTCCGTCCTCACAGAGACGCTGCAGCTCGTCGACACGTCCGCCCGGCAGCTTGGAAAGTAATCAGATTACTGCAGCATGTCTCTCTCATGAGGCTTTCTGCTCGTCGCTGCAGCTTGAACATGAAGGACGTCACAGAACTTTTTTTCAGGATGACAATCGATGAAACTTTCTCCGTCTGGAGGCTTCAAAGAGTCCGAGGCTTCGTAAAGACCTGGATCCATGTGCGACGTCATCGGAGATCAGCAGCCAAGCTTTGAACCTTCAAGGCCTGAACCTGCGAGTCCCTGCAGACACGACTAACACCGGGGCTCAGCGTGTGTGTGTGTGTGTGTGTGTGTGTGTGTGTGTGTGTAGCCTGTAGTACTGCTCATGTCGTGGGGACTCGTCTTCTTATGGACAAAACACACATCCTCATAATGGAGATCATTAAATTTCAGGGTGAAGACTCGAGTTGAGGTCAGTTTGTCACCAGGAAGTGACTGTAAGTCAATGTGATGTCCTCTGAAGTGATGGAACCTTGACTCTGTGTGTGTGTGTGTGTGTGTGGTTACGTAAAGCACTCAAAACTCTTCAGAGAGAAAAGTCAAACGTTAACACACAAACACACAAACACACACTCTGGGGAGCGATGATTCACAAAGTGAGTGAAAGAGAAAAACTCAGATGACAAAAAGAGCTTCAGAAACTTAAAGAGATCTGAGGAGCTGCTCTGCCTCGACTCCCTCCATCATCTGTGGAGACGTGAGAACACGAGGCAACGGAGGAACAGATAAATGAAGAGAGAGAGCGAGAGAGGAGAGAGGGAAAGAGAGAGCGATGGAGCACTAACGAGGCAAAGAAGAGAGAAAATGAACAGAGATGCAAAGTCCAGATGAGAAATGAAAACAAGGCCAACGTGAAGACGGTAAAGAAAACAGGAAGAGAAGTAGGAAACAGAAGAGAGACAGAGAGAGAGAGACAGAGAGACAGAGAGAGAGAGACAGAGAGAGAGAGACAGAGAGAGAGAGACAGAGAGACACAGAGAGAGAGACAGAGAGAGAGAGAGAGACAGAGAGAGAGAGAGAGACAGAGAGACAGAGAGAGAGAGACAGAGAGAGAGAGAGACAGAGAGAGAGAGACAGAGAGACAGACAGAGAGAGACAGAGAGAGAGAGAGGCAGAGAGAGAGACAGACAGAGAGAGAAACAGAGAGAGAGAGGGTCAGACGATGGGCAAATGAGCAGAAACGGCTCTGAGACTAAAGCAGCAGATGTGAGAGAGCTGACAGGTGAAGACGGGCGATCGATGGCAGCTCAGATCACAGAGACAGGTGGACCTTACCTGCAGTGAGTCATCGCCGCCTCTGTGTGTGTGTGTGTGTGTGTTGAAGAAGTGGTGTTGAGGGAAACCTGTTGTGCGTCACTGCTTTACGTCTCCTCTCTCTCCTGTTTGATCTGTGTTCCTCCAGAGAGACGACGTTTGGACTCCAGGTCAGAAACTGAGGGAGTTTTTTCATAGCTACAGTTTGTAACTTACAAAATACTACAAATTAAAACAGGTCTGAAAACAGGGGTCAATGTTCCGCTGTGACTCTGGAGGCTTTGACTCGAACGTTCACCTGTCATTATTCACACAGACAGTTCGACCAGGAGAGACGTTGATTGATGAGATGAGGACCAGCCTGAGATGGAGAGGCCTGCGTGTCCTCCTGACTGTCCTGGCTGTGAAGTCCCATCAGAGAGCTTCAGGTATGGGACAGATAAGATCGGCCAAACAAAGCCGGACCTCCTCACAGGACTCAAACACTGACTGTGAGCAGTAAGAGCCTGCAGGTGAAACCTCAGGTCTGAGCTGAACCGGGATCAAACCTGTGGCCTTTTCCTGCTCAGAGGCTCCTGCTGCTCAGAGCTGTTCTCACACAGTCTGAGAGCCCAGCTGTGAAACCACATCGCTCTCCTCATGCTTTCCTAACTACAGCTTGTCTCTCCCTGCTCCGCCCTCGCTGCTGCTCACACAGCTCCCCCTGTTCCTCCTCATGTTTGGACAGATCGCATACGGCGGTTTGGCCTAAATATACGCTGCGGTCAGGACGTTTCTCAACACTTCTCCCTCTGCACCAACGAGCGCGGTGTCCGCCTGCGTCGGCGCCCAGGGGACGGACGCGCTGGTGCACACGGCGCTGACGATGACGATGATGAAGAGCTGTCTGAGGGTCCGGCCACAGCCAGGTGGGCCTTCAGACCTGCACTGGGAAAAGCAGGACCTTTGACTGGCCACGCTGAGCTGGGAGCAGCAGAGAACTGGTCCCACTGAAGTGTCCTGCAATGAGCCGAGGGCTGACGAAACGAAGGAAGCAGCCTGAGGGAAAGTCAGTCAGAGGCGTCTGGAGGGTTTGTGAAATCCACACGAAACGAGGCTGAAGGGGACAGAGATGATAGTTTCCATGTCTGAGGACGGAGAGTCACACTGACACAACCAGCTCAGTCCTAAACCAGCGGAGCTACAGTCCAAACCATGACGCCGTGAGATCCTCCGTCGTAATGTTTCACGGTGGAGTCGACGTCAGGTGACTCGTCTCCTGCCGACGGTCGATGCTGAAGCTGAGGAAGCAGGTCTTCATGTGGCTTGTCCAGATTCTCACAGTTCTCCACTCACTTCAGTCAGTGCTTCCTTCTGACTCCCGGGACTCAAACCTGTGTCAGACCGAAGGAGGCACAGTGCGACCGGACTGTCGCTGATGATGATGATGATGATGATGATGATGATGATGATGATGATGATGATGAAGATGATGATGATGATGATGAAACATCTTCTGTCACCAGGACCCACTGACGGTGGATTAAGACTGATCGATAACATGGCAAAGTAGAACCACCTGAAATGAACCAGGCACAGAAAGTTGTCTCTGCCTCAGAATCAGTGCTTAACGATCATAGTTCAGTCTTTAATTGTGGCCTTTATCGGGAGCGGCCTCTAATCGGTGGGACTCTACCGTCCAACAGTTTGAAGCTTCTCTGTTAAGGCCTGAAGCAGCCTCTGTTTTCAGAGACAATAAGAAGAGTGTCATCGGCGAAAACACTCATCCAAACCGACGACGTGTTTACATTGTTATTAATATGTGAGAAACATTAAAGCCAAAGCAAACAGCTTTTCTCCTCAGGCTCAGACTCATCGACTCCGTCCTCAATGAATAATGTTGGTGTAATGTCACTGTTGACTTTTTAATACTTTCAACACACACTACAAGCTTTTTGTTTTCATTTATTCATGTGTTGTTCATACGCTCATATATATTTTAATGATGAGTGTTTATACTGAGAACAAGTCTTTTACTGCACTTTTTAAATGGAACTTGAGCCTGAGCTGAAACCAGGCGACGGAGTCAGACGCTGAATGAGCCTCAGCTGGAACACGTGAAAATCAAACATTGTGTAAAACTTAGAGAAAGAATTGAACTTTTTCTCGCTCGGTGAGTCGCCGCGTCATCGTGACTCTGAACTGACAGGAAGTTACAAAAGCTGAGTAAGATAGCTGTGAGATAAACACTGATACTCGTGGAGTTTTATGTCTTTTCGACATTTCATGCCCTTAAAAAGGCAAAAAGCTGCAGCTCGGGCGGACGTTGCTTCACAAACTGGAATCACTGATAGATTTGTGTGAAACTACTCTGCCTTTGTTCAAACAGCAGCGAGTGAGACAGACGAGTCACCTGGAGCCTGTCTGCAGTCACTGCACCTCCACTCCTTCTCCCTCAGTCTGAACCTGGACGAATACATGAAAATACAAGATTCAAAAGCCGCCGCGCTCCACATTGAAGCCTCACAACCGGCAACAATCAGCCGGCGAAGGTTGAACTGTGAGGAACTGTGTGACACAACGGCCGACTGGAAGCAAACCAATCTGAACTCTGAACTATTTGACTTTAGGTAAAATCTTAAAACATGAAAAATGTCTTTCAGGTTGATGGTTATGATGCTGGTTTGTTGCCAAATAGTTTGACTCTGACACAGTGACAATGCCAGGAAACACCGGGGAATTCTGAGAGAGAGAGAGACAGAGAGAGAGAGACAGAGAGAGAGAGAGGGCAGAGAGAGAGAGAAAGAGAGAGAGAGAGAGAGAGAGAGGGAGAGAGAGAGAGACAGAGAGAGAGACAGACAGAGAGAGAGACAGAGAGACAGACAGACAGACAGACAGGCAGAGAGAGGGAGACAGCTGTGAGCAGCAGCTGGGTGTCCACATATGAACAAACACTCTCACAGATATTTGACTCAGACTTTATTCCAGCTCTGAGTCTTTATTCACCCACTTTGTTCTACAGTCATAAGTGTTTTCTATCTGTGTGTGTGTCACTCAGATGGTTGGAGGTGTCACAGGTCTGAGTCTGGAAAATGTCTGGATGCCTTTAAAACACGCACACGCCTCGAAGACGAAGGTGTGTGTGTGTGTTTGAATCAAACCTTCATCTACCTGGATCCTCTTCGTGTTTTCACTTCACGAAGACATTTTCTTCCATTTCCTGCTTTTAGAATAAGAGATGATGTTCTCGTTCACCTGTGAGTCACTGGAGCCATTAACTGCAGTCGTGTTGCTCTGAACATGTTCAACTTTCAGCTGCAAGTTTCCAGGTGTTTGCTGTTGTTCACCTTTCGGTTCAGGTGCCACGATAACGAGCTGGAGTGAACCATGAAGCTGTGCCGCAGGACTGATCCTCATCCTGGACCAGTCCAAGCTCAGCAGGACGTCCGTCGTCTCAGGAGCTCGTGGTCAGTCCAGAGGTCTGATCATAAGGAAGCAGAGGCTCTGCAGGGTTGAGGGTTCAGTTCCCTGCAGAGTGGACACTGAAGTGAACCTTTCTGAATATCTTCACAGCTCTGTGACCTTCGACCTTCGACCTTCGACCTGCCGGGTGACATCATCACCTCCTCGTCTGATTGGTGAGTCGGTGTCACAACCACAACTCTGAATCTGCTCCCGAGCTTTTCCTGTGATGGAGTTCAGATACACGCCTACACACACACACACACACACACAAAGACTTGCTTCACACAACACACCCATTCGATCAGAAATCCCCTCTGTGTGTTTGTGTGAACAGGAAAGCACCGTCAATAAATTTTAACCCACACAGATTCATGAAGATGTTTTCAGATTTCCAAGAAAACACACACACCCACACACACACACACACACACACACACACACCTCATCCAAACAGAAGACGCACTCAGCCGTCCGTCTCACTCTTCTGAGTCTGTCATCGTTCTCGTTGTTTCTCCTGTTGAAACACAAACATCACAAAGTTAAACTTGTTTTCTGGATCACAAACACAGACCGAACTGATCGGATGTCAGTGAAATGACACAAACAAATCAGATTCGTATCAGTCGATCTCCTCCTTCCTCCTCATTTCCTCCCGTCCTTCTGTCCTTCCTTCTCTCCTCTTCCCTCCATCCTCCAGAGGAGATTTGACTTTTCCTGCTGGAGACGGAGGCAGCGAGCTCCTCCTCTTCCTCACCTCATCACATGAAGACGCCTCAGAGCAGCATCTGTGTTTCACCTCTGCGACTGCCAGAGGTCAGAGCAACACACACACACACACACACACACACACACACACACACACACTCACACACACACACAGCAGGGCAGTACATTAGTCTGCACCTCCACAGTGTTTCATAAAGCTGCAGAGCGACGAACACGAGGAGGATACATGTGTTCGATGAAGAAACAGTAGAGGAGGATGGAGGGAGGGAGGACAAGAGGGAAACTAAAGGGAAAGAAAGGTGAGGACAGAAAGTAGGAAGAAGAGTGTGTGGAGGTGCTTTGAGGTCGCAGGGGAGATTACAGCTCACGGCCACTAGATGGAGCAGTTCAATCTGCATCCAGCTCTGAGACAGATGTGAAGTCTGGAGCCGTCACCAGCGTCTGTTTACCTGTTTATCACCTGAGCGTCACCTGCAAACACACGGCGGCAAACTCCTTCAAACTTTTAAAGTCAAGAAGACTTTAAAACAGGTACAAGACAGAGTTCAAGTGTGAGAATCACTCAGCAAAATAATCAGACACACACACGTGAAGGCAGGTTTGAACATGTTGAGGTGCGTTTGATTCTCTTCACCTCCCGCGCTCACTGAGCTGTTTGTGAACAGACCCTGAGTGAACTGCTCACACTGGACACTGGAGTTTTATTGACATGTTTCTTTGCCTTTTGTTTTCATGAGCTCTGTAAATGTCCAGGTTTAACTCGACTTCGACCTTGAATTTGAAGTTTAACTTTGCCCGTCAGTATCGTGCTGTTGCAGCTCATCATCGAGGCTTCATGATGTTTCCGCTGAGCCGAATACTCAAACACAACATGTTTGTGTTTGAGAGATGCAAATACATTTATTTATACATCATTTTAGAAACATTTCCCCCAGATTCTGCTCGACATGTTTGGTATTTTTGGAAACGTTGGGATCTCCACTGAAACTTCAAATAAAGTTCTGTGGTTTTGAACAACATGAGGCCATAATGATGGACCTGGTCGGGTTGAAGAGGTTCATTTAAACCAAGCGCTCCCTTGTACTTTTCCAGCTGTTCTCAATGTATTTTGGATGCAGTTTTCAGCCCCGAAGGCGACGTTAAAAAGCCGAAGTGCATCAGAGCTGCTGCCGGCGTTACGACAGGTTCGTGACTCACAGGTCGGGAGTTATTTAAAGAAGCCACCGGTGCAGACAAGTTAATTTCCATAATACACACAGCAACGCCTTTATAAGGCAGCGCAGCGAGCGGTGACCTCACACCGGCTGAGCTGGAGTTTAAAAAAAACAACAACAGATGAGTCTCACACACACACACTCACTCACACACACACACTTTCCCCTGCAGTGATGATGTCAGAGGGAGAATCCCAGACATCTGATTAAAGCAGGAAGCTTCGGTGTGTAACTCTGCGTCTTCTCCACTTCCTCTACAGTCACATCTGAGTCGCTTCTCTGTTCTCTGGGTTCTCCATGTGAACACGCCACATGTTCGGTGGTGGTGGTGGTGGGGGGGGGTATGATGTAATGAGACAGAGTGGGGGAGGGGGCACAAAACCAACAACTACACCTAGTTTAACAGTGATGTTATCGTGTCACATATTATCCTTAGAACCCATTAAGTTCCATTAAAATCACATGTAGAACATGTTGCTTTCCCTTTGAGATACTCAAAATATCTGAAACCATTAAATCATTAAATCCCCTGTCTACATATGTGGAACCACTTATGTTTCCTGTCAGGCCCTAGACCTATTAGAACCCCTTAAAATCCACATAGAACCGGCTTCACCCTTGAACCCTTACAGGGTTTGAAGCCGACTTTCTTGGACTCCAGGCAGAACCACTTTTGTTCCTGTTTAGCAGAACCCCATCCCCTCAGAACCTGTCAAATCATCTGCGTGATCCCCAGAACCCCTCAGAGTCCCCCCTGGACCCTTTCAGCTTCTCTGTAGATCTTGTTTGAAAGCACTGTAGAACCCTTGTGGAACTCCATTAGAATAAGAACCCAAATAGAACCGACTGTTTGGAGTTCCTTGAACTCACCTTCACATGAAAGAACCTCTTAGGACCTAATCAAGAACCAAGCCTAATAGAGAGTTTTGATGGACTGCCAGGAAAACAGACCGTGTTTGGAATTCCATCGGAATCATTTCGGATCATCGTTACAACCAAGAACTTTGTTGGAACCCTTAAAATCCCATTCGCTCCAGAACCCTCTCTGAGAGTGTAGCACTGCAGCTGAAGAGGTGGACATTCCTGACAGTTTATTTCTCAATAACAGAAACCACAGCGTTGAACTGCTGTGTGTTCGGGAGTAAACAGCGGGCTGATGGGAAATGAAGTGAGCTGGAGAGCAGTTGGAGGGTTTTCAGGATGTCTCTGACGACAGAGATGAGCCGAGCACTTCAAACTAAAACTAAACTGAAGGTTTGTGTCTCGGTGTCTTCCCCTCAGGGCGACCAATAAGAAGTCCTCTGGCCGAGCGATCGTGGTCCACACGGGGCCACCTGGCGTCCCGTGGTCCCAGTCCTGCACGTGGGCCACCTGGTGAACCAGATGAAGGCTGTGGACTGGGTGGAGAGACTCTGGTGTGGTGCTGGCAGGGAGGAGGGCGGGAAGATCTTCAGCTTATTGGACAAAGTGTTTGTGAAAGAAAAAAGACAAATATGAACTAAACCATGTGTATTTGAACAAACGGAGGGAAACACACGACGAACAACCTCGAGGACCAAAGATTTCAACTCTGCATTTGTATGGAGGAACCTCTGGAAGAGGACCAGGAAGTCCCCACCTCTCTCCAGTGAGAACACGCTGAACACCAGAACGTCTCGACTCTGGAATATTTTATGACGGGGTTAAAGTCAGATAATATTCAACCGAACCGTCAGCTCCTCCTGCCGCAACGCGCCGAGGAGAGGCGAGACGAGACGACACAGTCATGAACCACGATGACTGAAGCAGACTAAACACATCCAGACTGTCAGACAGACAGACAGATGGACAAATCCAAGTCATCCCTGAGTTCTCCCCTCAACACGTAACTCATTCACAGCCCACTGTGGGGGGGGGGGGGGGATAAAGGAATCCCAGCTTTGCTCCATTAACAGCGAACAGAAGGAGGGGAGAAATAAATAAAGAAAGAGAGGGAGGGAGGAGGGAGGGAGAAGGTAAAAGTTAGAAGTATGGTATGAGTCACTGAGCGAGATGGGAGGAGACTGGAGTGAGAGAGAGAGAGAGAGAGAGAGAGGGATGGAGGGAGGAGGGAGGAGGTATAATTATGGTTGGAGGCTGCCAGGCGAGAGAGAGGAGAGAGAAGCAGAGGGAGCGAAAGAAAGAAGAGAGCGAGGAGAGAGAGAGAGAGAGAGAGAGAGAGAGAGAGCGAGCGAGTCCAGCCCACTCCGGTAAAACCATTCAACTGGTGAGCGAGGGAATGCATTCAACACAGAGAGAGAGAGAGAGAGGAAAAGAGGTAAAGAGAGAGAGAGGAACTCCCTTCGTCTGGGATAACTTAGTCAAACTGGCTCTCTGACACACACACACTCTGAACACACACTCTGCAGCGGCGGCTTCGCCCCGGGAACAAGGATCCTCCTGCTCGCCACAGTTTTTCCTTCTCTGCTTTTTCATCATCCATTCATCACATCTCAGAGTTTTTTCTTCTTGTTATTCTTCTTCTTCGTCTTGTTGTTTTTTCTTTTTCTTTCTTTCTTTGTGACGCCTCCACATTTTCCAGCCATCTGTCCCTGACAAAAAAGATAAGGATTACTCATTTTCTCTCTCGGCGTTGTGTTTTTTTTTCCTTCTCTTTTTTGTCCTCCTCTCTCTCGTTTCTTTACAGCTTTTTTTTTCCCTCCGTTTTTTTCGCAGGTGGACTGTGAGCTGAGCTGAACTTTGCAGCTTCCAAACTTCTGAGGAGAGAACGAGAGAGAAGAGAGACAAAGACAGTAAGAAGGAGAGGAGGCTGGAGACGGAGGGAAGGTGACTCTCACACAGGACGACTCCGTTTCTCCGTCCAGGACTGAATTTTTGTTCAAACACTTTTGTCAGAACTCGACTTCCTTCATCTTTCCTGGCTTGTCCGTTCGTCTGCATCCAGCAGCATCGCTAAGTCCAGTCGGGCGGCCAATCAGACGACTGCTGCCACCATGTCTGTCCTGCCTCTGCTCAGCTGGTCCGTCCTGCTCCTGGTCCAGAGCTGCGGCTCGTCCTCCGACCCGCCGTCTCTGAGCGTCCACCCCCACCACCAGCTGCTGCCGGACGCCGGCTCCCACTGCCCCTCTTGCGCCCTGGCCAGGATGAGGAGGAACGAGGGCGGCCCGGCGGCGCTGGACGACCTGGCGGGACACGAGCAGGAGGAGGAGGCGGCTCAGCAGGACGTGGTGGAGGCGGTGAAGAGGCACATCCTCAACATGCTGCACCTCCAAGCCCGGCCCAACATCACTCGGCCCGTGCCGCGCGCCGCGCTGCTCAACGCCCTGCGCAAGCTCCACGTGGGGCGAGTGGCGGAGGACGGCAGCGTGCAGATCGAGGGGGAGGAGGAGGCGCGAGGGCGGGGAGGACGAGGAGGAGGGGGAGGAGCTGCAGTGGCGGCTGCTCGGGCCGGGGACGGCGGCGACGCACAGGAGACGACGGAGATCATCACCTTCGCTGAGGCCGGTGAGTACCTGTGTGTGTGTGTGTGTGTGTGTGTGTGTGTGTGTGAGTGTGTGTGTGTGTGGACCAGCATGAGCAGTAAATGTAAATCTGCATTTTAATGTGTGTTGCTGTTCTCAGAATGGGAGCAGTTACCTGCGTGTGTGTGTGTGTGTGTGTGTGTGTGTAAATGCAGCTGTGTCGGAAACCAGCTCGTTGAAAATGACCGGTCTGTCAGTCTGTGTGTGTGTGTGTGTGTGTGTCCACCTGCTTAATTCCACCTGCGTACTCACTCAGCCAAACCCAGCAAACACACACACACACACACACACACACACACACACACACACACTAACCTCTGTAATCGCCTCCTGCTGTTTTCAAAGAATGGCTCATTATCTACTTAAAGTCAGAGGAGATTCGTGTGTCACTCTGTGTGTGTGTTACTGTGTGTGTGTGTGTCACTCTGTGTGTGTGTGTGTGTTACTGTGTGTGTGTGTGTCACTCTGTGTGTGTGTGTGTGTGTGTGTGTGTGTGTGTGTGTGTCACTCTGTGTGTGTGTGTGTCACTCTGTGTGTGTGTGTGTGTCACTCTGTGTGTGTGTCACTCTGTGTGTGTGTGTTTCACTCAGTGTGTGTGTGTGTGTGTGTCACTGTGTGTGTGTTACTGTGTGTGTCACTGTGTGTGTGTGTGTGTTACTGTGTGTGTTACTGTGTGTGTCACTGTGTGTGTGTGTGTTACTGTGTGTGTGTGTTTCACTCAGTGTGTGTGTCTGTGTGTGTGTGTGTTTCACTCAGTGTGTGTGTGTGTGTGTGTGTGTGTGTGTGTGTTTCACTCAGTGTGTGTGTGTGTGTGTGTTTCACTCAGTGTGTGTGTGTGTATTTTAAAGCCGTGCGACTGCTGGAACGTTTTCCTGACAGACGGTAGCGACAGAGAGCGAGTACGAGTCAGAGAGGAAAGGAGAGGAGAGAAAGGAAAAAAGAAAAAAGTGCTCCTGAGTGTAGAAGCTTCCTCGCACAGATTCAAACCTGTCGGTCGTGCTCGGCGGCTCCTTGGCAGCCCAACCTGTTGGCCGCTCCTCCGTCTCGTCACCTTTGACCCCCGCACACCTCCGGCAGCTCCGCCTGGTTGTAGCAGACGCCTTTGAGTCCAGGTCGCTGCAGGGTCACAGCTCTCGCACCTGTGTGTGTTCTTATGTGAAAACCTTGTATCTAGTTCTACTTGTTCATGTTTTTACCATCAAGTACAAACGGCTGAGATTCTCCGTTCCTGCGGATCATTTTCTGAATCCTCCGTCAGCTCTGAGGCGGCCGCTCGGCTCAGGTCACCTGACCTCGGCCTGGTGTCCAGGTCAGAGCGAGAGCGTGGTCTGTGGCTGACTGACAGGCGTCTCTGAGACTGGGGAGCGGCAGCTGTTTGGACCGTCGGTCTTCTGGTTCGGGTTTGCAGTAGAAAGTCTAATGTCTTGGTTAAAGCCGAGTGCGGTGTGTTGAGGAAGATGTTGCAGTTCCACAAAGTGAATGTGATTAATTCTAACATATGTAGCTTCACCTGCAGTAGCTCAGTGGAGGAGGCCACGCGTTTTAAATAACAGCACTTCTCTTTTATCGTACGTGAAAACAGCCTGTGAGCCGAGTCAGTCAGAAGACAGTGGTTTGAAAATCCTCCTCCTGAGGCTTTGTGAAATCCCTGCTCTGCACGTTCCAAGAGCTCACCTGTCAGTCAGGCCGTGTGGGCGGGACCGTGACGTCTTCTTCTTCCTCCTCTGGATTTTCTGTTGCTGCAGTTTGAGTTTCTGTAGGCGAGAGTCTGGAACAGCAGATGGAAAAGATTTCTACGAGGTGGATGTGTGCAGACAGGCCGAGGGGAGCAGCTTTCTCTGGAGGGAAACACAGAACTCGTGTGGTTCCTCTTCGTGGATAAACGGGACATTAGAAACCAATTAGATTTCCCAAAGTCTCTTCGGTTTATATTAAACTTTGGCAAGGGGCCTTTGTTAAAATACAAATTCAAATGTAGCACAGCAGTGTCGAGACGTGTTGGCGGACTGGCCACCAGGCCTCCAGAACCCGGACCAGCCAGGTCCCCCCTCCACTCACAGACCCTCAGAAACCAGCTCCATTGGAACATGTCGAGTCCAGTTCCAGTTTA
>JBBMOC010000379.1:42680-55180 GCA_037975185.1 Centropyge bicolor
GACAAGCCGCCCATTCACACCGTTTAACAGAGCATCACTGCTGCTGACATTCATAAACTCCCAAATCGTGACTTTGATTTTCTGTATGGACGCCCACGAGCGAGAGACATTACAGAGAGAGAGAGAGAGAGAGAGAGAGAGAGAGAGAGAGACAGAGAGAGAGAGAGAGAGAGAGACAGAGAGAGAGAGAGACAGAGAGACAGAGAGAGAGAGAGAGAGAGAGAGAGAGGAAAAGGTGATGCAGAGATGTTATGTAACGGCGGTGGATGGTAACTGGGTCTTCAAACCAGTGATTAGTTCACTGTCTGGCCTGGAGGTTTCGAGGAAATGTAAAATACAGGTCTGGACCTGTGTGTGTGTGTGTGTGTGTGTGTGTGTGTGTTGTGGAAAATGGAAGACAGATTTTGACAGTGTGTCCCTGACTGTGTGTGTGTGTGTTGTGAGGACACGAGCCCAGCCAATCCCTGCAGGCTTCGCTGGAGCCTCAAACTTTGGTCCAATCAAAGCAAGACTCAGATCATCAATGATGACACTGACAGTGATTCCAGAGCAGCGTCATCATCAGCTCACACTCCAGCTCTGGACTGATGTTTGGTACTTTGGCCTCAGGGAAACGTCTTCTGACATGATGTAGCTTCACCATGATGAAATGAACCATTGGCTCCAACCTTAAACTGATCTGATACCTCAAACCTTCCCTTCGAGGTTCGGCTGCCTGACAGACGGAGCTCAGGGAGAAAAACCATGTCACCTACCTGGATCACAGTCACAAAGCAGCAGCCACCAAAAAACACACTTACCTTCCAAATAAAGCAGCTTCTTTCCTGCTGATGCACAGCTCTTAAACTTTCCCATAATTCTCTGTGAAATCAGAGGAAGATTAGACTTTATTAATGGTTCATTCATTTTTCCAGCTCTGCTCCACTTTCAGTCACTCTGGGCTGCAGTAATGACGACAGAGCTCCTGGTGGGAACCATTAGCTGGTTTAAAAGCTGCCCGACTCCAAAACCTCCGACCGCTTCTGCTGAGTCAGCAGGAAGAGTCCAATCAGCAGTGTGTGTGTGTGTGTGTGTGTGTGTGTGTGTGTGTGTGTGCGTGTGTGTGTGTCTGTGTGTGTGTGTGTGTCTGTGTGAGTATGTGTGTGTGTGTGTGTGTGTGTGTCTGTGTGAGTGTGTGTGTGTGTGAGTGTGTGTGTGTGTGTGAGGTCATGCTAAAGATGATAACATAATGATAAGTGTGTTCTGTGTGTGTCGATGACTCAATAGCTCAGATGTGGCCACATGTGTGTGTGTGTGTGTGTGTCAGATTGACTTCAGTTCAGATTTAGTTTCTCGGCTGACAGTGTGAAGCCTCAGTACCGTCAGTCGCCTGAAGGTGGCTCGACTACATCCTGAGCTCTGACTGAGAACAGGCGTTAAACTGTTGACCTGAAAAGATGTTTTGGCCAATCAGAGTCGAGGTTTTCTGCTGAGTCGTCCTCTCTGACTCTCTGCACTATGAGATCATCGTTGTGAGTTGGCCGTTGTCCTGATCCTCTCTGTCTCTGTCTCTGTCTCAGGCGAGTCTCAGGGCATGGTGAACTTCGTCCTCTCCAAAGAAGGAGGCGATCTTTCTCTGGTGGAGCAGGCCAACGTCTGGCTCTTCCTCCGTCTGGCCAAGACCAATCGCAGCCGAGCCAAAGTCACCATCCGCCTCTTCCAGCAGCGCCGTCTTCCCAGCGGACGCCCGTCTCTGCCGCAGGACGACGTCCTCCTGGCGGAGAAAACCGTGGACACCCGTCGCAGCGGGTGGCACACCTTCCCGGTGTCGGCGGCGGTGCAGGCGCTGCTGGAGAGCACCGACACGACGCTGAGCCTCAGGGTGTCCTGCCCGCTCTGTGCCGACGCCGGCGCCACGCTCGTCCTGGTCTCCGGCGGCTCGGAGACGTCGCATCGCGCCAGCCAGCGGGAGCAATCTCACCGGCCCTTCCTCATGGCCGTGGTCCGGCAGGGGGACGGCAGTGACTCGCGGCGGCGCAGGAAGCGCGGTCTGGAGTGCGACGGGAAGGTCCGCGTCTGCTGCAAGCGGCAGTTCTACGTCAACTTCAAAGACATCGGCTGGAACGACTGGATAATCGCGCCGCCTGGTTACCATGCCAACTACTGTGAGGGGGAGTGCCCCTCCCACGTAGCGAGCATCACGGGGTCCACGTTGTCCTTCCACTCCACCGTCATCAGCCACTACCGCATGAGGGGCTACAGCCCCTTCCAGAACCTGCGGTCGTGCTGCGTGCCCACTCGGCTACGAGCCATGTCCATGCTCTACTACAACGAGGAGCAGAAGATCATCAAGAAGGACATCCAGAACATGATCGTGGAGGAGTGCGGCTGCTCGTGAACCGGATCCATCCGGGACACACTGCACCGGAGAGGACGGGAGAGGAGGAGGACTTCTGAACCCAGAGAGACGGAGTCAGAGGGAGGAGGTGGAGGGAGGAGAGGAAGACGACCAGGTGACCGGCTGCGAGTCCACGTTCGGCTCCGCCCTCCACCCTCCGTCGCTCGGGGTCGCTCTCTGGGAACAAGAACTCTTCTCCGTCCTCATCCGGCAGAACTCAGAA
This sequence comes from Centropyge bicolor, assembly GCA_037975185.1. Taxonomy (NCBI): domain Eukaryota; kingdom Metazoa; phylum Chordata; class Actinopteri; family Pomacanthidae; genus Centropyge; species Centropyge bicolor. The sequence goes on from JBBMOC010000379.1 coordinate 45,281, forward strand.
AGAGTCTCGACGGCACTTTCAGAAAACAAGAAAAAAGATAGAAAAAAAGAATATCTAATATATTTTTGTTACCAGAGGAGGGAGCGAGGCTTATTTATGTGTGTGAGACGTTCAAGCACCACTCGACCGGTCCGATCCTTCAGAGACCAGGTGCCTGAAAAAACTACTAACAAAAAATCTCAAAACTATGCAACTTGTTTCACGTATTATGATCTTATTTTACTTTGTCTCGTTTTTGTTTCCCAACTGTTTACTGTTTGACTCTTTGTATTATTTTTTGGAAGTATAAATTCATGGCGTGTGTGTGTGTGTGTGTGTGTGTGTGTGTGTTGAGAGATACTTGAAAGAAACAAGTTGGCCCGGCTGCTGGAACCAAACTCTTCTTTATGTTATCATTGTTACCATGTTGATGTTATAATTGTTATTGTCAGTAAGTATATTAATAATATTATTGTTATTGTTGTTAATAATATTTTGTTTTGCTGCATTTGTGTTATTTTGTCTGGATTTTTTTTTCTTTTTAAGAAACGTTACGAACGTTTTTATTTTTGCACTATAGCGACACTCATGCTCAGATTAGCCCGACGTTCAGAGAGACGACAGACTGGAGCTTCCTGTCCAACAGCTCACAGGTTCGATCCCTGACAAAGCAGGTGTAGCTGAAAGGTCACCTGCAGGTTTCTGAAGGATTCAAAGGCTGAATTTTGAGTTCATTGCTCACTGCCAGAAAATCTGAAAGTAGGTGGACGCCACGACTGAGTGTGATAGGCTAAGTCATCTGTCAATCAAGCTAACACGCTCTAAAAGAATTCAGGCCACTGAGACACTAAAAAGAAAGTCTATAAAATTACTGAACTACACCATGTTTTTTTTAGTGTGTTACCTGTTAAAATTACATTTTCATGTACAGTTTATTTCCAACATGAAGGTTTAATGTTCCCCAAAATGACAGAAATAAAATTCTGATTAGCAGAAAAACTGTTCTTATTTATTTTGTTGACATTAAAGTCTAATCTTAAAACAGTAATTTAAGCTCTCTATGCCATGAAACCACAGAGGACTTGATTTCAACAGACGTTTCAGTCCTCAGTCAAATCTTTCTAATCAAAGGTCACATTAGAAGACGTGGAAACACTGAGAGCTAAAGATCATGTGGAGAGGAAGGACTTTGTTTTTATTTCTGGAGAGAAGTTGGAGGTTTTCCCCTTTACTTCAATGCAGTTGCAGTTTTCTGACACCTAGTGGCTGCTATGGGAACTTTAAGTTTAAAAAGCAAAACAAAACAAACAAGTGTGGAGGCTTCTGATTGGATAAGCCTAATGTGTCGGTGATATGTAGCAATGCTAGCTGCTCAGTTGGCGCCGAAAAATAACAGCTATAGATGAAATTAATGAGTTCACCTCTGTGTCAAGTTTAATGTTTAAACGATTAAAAAGTAAACTACCACTGAAACCAGGAATGAAACCCAGAGCGCGAAAAAACCCAGATGACATATCAGGAACTTCCGTCCGTCCAGTTAGATGAAAGGACTTTTGTTGAAGTGAAGAACAAAAAGCACTTAGAAGAAGAAAAAATGTAGATTTGGCTCATAGACTGATCAAATTAATGCAGAAAAATACAGCAGGAGATCGGCAGTTCAGCGTCTTCTGTCCTCTCTGTAGTCAGGCACAGCTAGCTAACTCTTCTAACTCCGCTAACCTCCCAGAACCAGAACAAAACGAAGAAAAACACAGATTTAAAGCAGAAGGACAAACCTCTTAAAACAACTTTAACAACTTTGTCTCTGGTGGACGTTGAACCAACTGAAGGTTTATTGTAATATAGTCTTACTGAACAAGTTGGTTTTCGTCAGGATTCACTGTAATGAAAAACACAACATCCATCTTCCTTCATTTCCTCTTGAGTTTCACAGGTTTGAAGGGATTCGTTCACAGAGGTTCTGCTGATTCACGTCTGTTGTGGATGTGAGACTTTATTTAAAACATTTGTTAAAGTTTCTCTAAAAACACTTTGCACCTTGAATAAATTCTTTCACATGAATAAACATCAATGACCGATGGACGAATCCCTGAGTTTAGACCAGAGACAAACACGATGATTTCAGAAGGAGACTGATAGCTTTTGTTCGGGAGGAAAAAATCCGGTGTCCAGTATTAGTTTGCTTTAGAAGACCAAAGAGTCGAGTTTGTGCACTTGTTTGACTGAATGAGAGAAAACTGTTAAAGTTACTTTCAATATTGCAGAAAATGAAAAAAAAAAGTTTTTGTCCATTTTGTGAGGAAAAAAAACAGAAAATTCACGATTCAGTATCTTTGAAAAAAAGTGGTGTCGTTTTGTCGACCAGCATCGAAAACTGTAACTGTAACTGATGTTTTATTTATTCTTTATAGTTTTTGTTTCAGATTCAGTTATTGGAACAAAATGCTTTTTTTTTTATTGAGTTGTGATGTTTTTATTGGCCCGTCTTCGTCCTCTCTCCCTGCACATCACGAACACCATCTCCCACAATGCTTTGTCACTAGAAACTGTGAAAGACAATCCACAGTTGCCTTCTTCTTTTTCTGGGAGAAAACAAATGTCCAATCAAATCTGGTCCTTTCTGAGTGTTTCTATGTTGTGTGTGTTTCTATCAGTATTGTCGACTTGTTCACCAAAAGTTTCAGAGTGTTGATCCCTTTTTGATGAAGTCACACGTGTTCTGTTTTGTTTTTGATTTCCTCTTTCTGTTGCTATTGTTTGAGAAGAGGATGGAGCCTCTTCTTCTGGACTTTCTGGGACAAACTCAGTCCATCCTGTGTGTACATGGACACATACAAAATGTCAGTGCAAAAAAAAAGTCTCAAAAAGCTTAAAAAAAAAAGTGGTTGTATTTGTTCAGATTTTGTTCTTTTTATCAAGACAAAAAATACTGACACTGAACAAAGTGGACAAAGAATAAAAAGTCTATTTTTTATTCTGTATATATGGAACTGAAGATTCCAGTATGTTGCATTGCTTTGTTGTACAAATCAAAAATGTGCTTGTGGCATTTTTCTAATCTAATTTATTTTATGTATTGTTTTGTTTTTGTTTTCTGCTTCACCATTAAAGTTTAAAGGATGTACACGAAGGAAACGAGTCTTTGCTCCTTTCAGTCTCAGATTTGTTCCTGTTGTTCAAAGACTTCCTCTGTCTTTCTGCTCTTAAACCAAAACACCTCATTTCATCTGTTAACTCAAGCTCTCCATCGGTCTCTTCAGGACTTGGTTAATTCAGGAGAGAAAAACGTCAATATGAGCATGTTTTGAGGAATATTTGGTTTGAAACACAGACATTAAAGTCAGTGTCGTGCAACAATTTGTCACCACCTTCCATCAGGTCATAAAGTTTTTGGCTCTGGATCAACTCAACAATATAAACCCTGTTAAAGTCACATATTAAAATCGTGATTGCAAAAACTGACGCTGAGCTTTTCCAGCTTCAGAGGGCGAGCGCTCGAGGTCGAGGACGAGGCGTTTGGAGCCACTCCAGTCAGCGAGGAGGAGACACAGCAGGAATTCATTTCCTCACACGGGGGAAAAAATGCAGGCTCTATTAAAGCTGTGATACACGAGGCGAGAGGTCGCGAGGTCGGCTGAAGCCCAGCGGTCTCTGCTCCGCTCTGCTGCACTCGGCTCGTCGGCCTGTTCGCTCTGAAACGACGACGAAAAGCCGAGGTTCTGCAGCAACGTGAGAGAGTCATTTAAATGACTGAGAGGCTTTGAGACCACAACAATGAAGCCTGTGGATCTGACCTGTCTCACCTGTCTCACCTGGAACCAGCTCATAAAACTGCAGATACATGGAAAAGTCTGTATTGGATATAAAGTGACCAATCAGTCGTTTGCCTCTGCCCGTTATAGAAACTAATATGAATAAGAAAAAAAATTACATTACTACATTACATTAAAATGTGTTTTCTTCACATTTTGTTTTTTTTCTCATTTAAATATTATACAGTTGTTTCAGCCCTGATGTGTGTTATCTTGCTGGATGTGAAGGTTTTTTCCAGTTTTTAATTCCTGCAGTTAGCTTCAAAGGTCGCTCTCGACAGACGGAGTCGGTCCATATTTAAAGACCCTGCAGATTCTACTGCAAACGTGTGTTTTCCACAGAAAGATCCACTGACATGAGTCACAGCCAACATGGTTGGAGTGTGTGAGTGTGTGTGTGTGTCCGTGTGTATGTGTGTGTGTATGTGTGTGTGTGTGTGTGTGTGTGTGTGTGTGTGTGAGTGTGTGAGTGTGTGTGTGAGTGTGTGTCCGTGTGTATGTGTGTGTGTGTGTGTGTGTGTGTGAGTGTGTGTGAGTGTGTGTGTGTGTGTGAGTGTGTGTGTGCGTGTGTGTGTGTGTGTGTGTGTGTGTGTGTGTGTGTGTGTGAGTGTGTGTGTGTGTGTGTGTGAGTGTGTGTGTGTGAGTGTGTGTGTGTGCGTCGTCTCGTGAGCAGAAGTTGACTTGCCTTGGTGAGGTCATGGACTGAGGTCTGGATGTGTGTGCTGTTGTGAGGAGTCACAAACAAAACTGCATTTATTTCTAGAATGAAGGAGAGGAAAGTGTGTGTGTGTGTGTGTGTGTGTGTGGTTCGGGTTGTCTTTGATCCAGAGACTCTGCGCTCTCATGAACATGTGAAGTGAACACAGTACAGTTTTATGTATTTGACCTGCACACGTCACACTAAACGCACGGTTAGCTCACAGGCTAACAGAAAAACATGCCAGTAGCTAACGTTAGCTTGCAAGTGCCCTCGTTCAGGACAGTGGTTAGCTAGCTAGCTAGCTATAGCACAACATAAAACATTTTGATTCGGAGGTTTGCATCTTCACTGTTGTTCCTTTCACAGTCTGTCGGAACAAATGACAGAACAAAGACAAAGTCTCCTTCAGTCCTTCAGTTTGTTACCAGTGAACCTGTTCACCTGTGGAAGGATCCAAACAGCTGTTTCTGGATCAGTCCACAACATTCAGTCTTTGGTTTGAAACATGTTGCTTCATCAGACGCAGAAATCAGTGAAGCTGACGATCAGAGATATATCGACTCTGTGCTGATTTCAGTTGTCCAGGACCAGGCGGTGACCAGGCGGTGACCAGACGGTGACCAGGCGGTGACCAGGCGGAGACCACACTCTGACGGACGTACCCGGGTGGTTTATCCGTGACACCTCGGTGACGGCCGAGTGGGTGTGGACTGAACATGTTTGAACATATGATGCTTCATTAACGCTCACTTGTTGCTCCGCTGCTGGTTTGACTCCAAGATTAGATCAGTCATCAGGATGTTATTTTAGCCACATTCGTGAACTCTGAAATGAATGAAACCACTTCCTGTCTGTGTGTCTGATGCTGCACGTGTGTCTACAGTATAAATAGAAGTCAGTGTTAATGACAGGAGGACAGTGAAATGACTTACAGATGACGCCGCCCCGCCTTGACAGTTCGCATCAGAAGATCAATGACTCATGGCTGTCCTGTCTTTGTGGGGACCTCTCGGTCCTCACGAGTATGGCACTGACTCGTGCGAGTGTGTGTGGAGATGAAAGGACCCTGCAGGGTGTTTCCTGCCTGCAGAGCAGTCGCCGAGGTCGACCGCCGCTCTTCACCATTTGAGGAGGTGACGAGTTTTTGCTACAGCTGATTGAAGTCATTTAAACCAGTGAAATATCAAAATTGTTCTTACCTGAATGTTTGATGTGTGACTAATGCTCTGCACTGACAAGTGCACTTTTCCCTCTGGTAATTCCGTTCCAGATCACCAGATTTTAGAGAACTAAGCCACTGAATGGATGTTGCTGTGAGATTTAGTCGACTTTCCAGAGCAAACTTTCAGACTCAAACATTAGAATGATGTTCGTGACATGCATGTGGACCAGTAAAAAATGCTGATGTATACTATGTGATTTTTTTTTTAGATGAATTTTTTTTCATGTTACAAATTGAATTTTCACCTTTTTTGGATAGTTAATGATTTCCGGCTCATCAACTGTCCAAAACAATTTCATGCTGAGAATTATACGTTCACTGGTTCTGAGTAGTTTAAAAGTCAATTTGTGACATGCAAGAAATTCACCCAGAGAAATCACATAGTATACATCAACGTTTTTTAGTGATCGACCATGGTAGCAATTTGGGTCTCTATGTCTCCAGATTTAATGACACAAGATGATTTTTTTTGATTCATCTGATTTCTTTTTAAAATATGAGACACATTATAGTACTATCAGGAAAACAAGTTATTTCTGTGACAAATTTAAATTTACAAATGATTCTTTCTCATATATAGGCCCCTAACACTCTTTTCTATGCTGAATAGGACACGCCCCCTCTTTGAAGGCTTCATATCTCTGAAAGTAGTGGAGATATTGGCCTGAAATTTTGCACAGCAGCTATTAGTACCAAGGACATTGCAATAAACAAATATGAAGCAAATCTGAGATGGTGCAAAAAATTCACCCAAAAAAATCACATGCTATACATCAGCGTTTTTTCCTGGTCCACATGCATGTGAAGGCTTCATATCTCTGAAAGTAGTGGAGATATTGGCCTGAAATTTTGCACAGCAGCTATTAGTACCAAGGACATTGCAATAAACAAATATGAAGCAAATCTGAGATGGTGCAAAAAATTCACCCAAAAAAATCACATACTATACATCAGCGTTTTTTCCTGGTCCACATATAATAAGTTTTATTGACCCCTTTAGGGGAAACTTACTAAGCAACGACAAGACCTTATCTGACTGAGGAGGCACCTTGAAAAGCTCAGGGTGGGATCGAACCTACGACCTTCAGTATTCAGGTCAGACACTCATTTGACTGAGCCAGCAGCTCATCTGCATGTGAAGGCTTAATATCTCTGAAAGTAGTGGAGATATTGGCCTGAAATTTTGCACAGCAGTTATTAGTAACAAGGACATTGCAATAAACACATATGATGCAAATCTGAGATGGTGCAAAAAATTCACCGAAAAAAATCACATGCTATACATCAAAGTCAGCATCAGCTGCAGTTGAGCTTTGACCAGCGTCAGTGTTTTGTCTTTCCATTTTCAAGACAGATCATAATGTGACCTGTTATCAGAATCAGAATTCCTTTATTGTCATTATACAGGATGTACAACGAGATTGGAGAGCTTCTCCTTTCAGTGCAATAGTTAAGTTAAAAAGTATGCAAAAATAGTATAAGTAAAAAAGACAGATATATACAAGATGAGACGCAGACTTGTGCACAGCACAGTGTACGATATGAGGTAGATGGTAAATATTGATGGAAATAGTCCAGGTTTCTATGTTGTTCACATAATATTGCACAGGAGCAGATATATATTGCACAGACACCAGAATATGTGATAATTTAGTGCAAATGATGAATGGTATATACAGTAAAAGTCACATATGAATGTATTGCACCATGTATTGTTAAATAAATAAATATGTAAATATGTTTCGAGGTAGTTACAGAGGCAGTGATGGAAATATTGCACATTTTGCATTATACTAATGAGCGGGCTCGTTGTGTGTCTGAGTTCAGGGTGCTGATGGCTCTTGGGAAGAAGCTGTTTCTCAGTCTGTTTGTTCTTGCTTTGATGCACCTGTAGCATCTGCCAGAGGGCAGCAGGTCGAACAGCTGAGCACCGGGATGTGAACTGTCCTTGATTATGTTCCGAGCTCTGCTGAGGCACCGGGTGGAGTAGATGTCCATCAGGGAGGGGAGAGGGCAGCCGATGATCCGCTGTGCTGCCTTGACTGTCCTCTGAAGCCTCAATGTAAGCAAAACACAAATGTAAAATGTAAATTTGACAGAAGTGACAAAGGAATATCGTCTCTTAACAAACTCAGCTCAGGGAAATTTTTTTTTACATTTTGAGCTCCCTAAGCTTCTTAGACGAACTATTTCTAGAATTGTAAAAACAGTGTTGTCTTTCGTCGTCCAGACGAGTCACGCTGATAAAAAGTAGGAGCATCAAATTGTGTCTTTGAGTTTAAATCAAGTCAGAGCTGCTTTAAAATGTCAAACTTCACGATCAGAAAGTTTGTTGTGCTGGATGAGAAACATCCTGACGAGCCTCCCATGATGCTGCTGTGGGTGGACGGAGGCATCAGATCAGCCTCTGCTAAAGAAAGCACGCTGGGTAATTTAACACGGAAGTTTTTCTTGACAAATTACAGACATGGACGATTTGCTGGGGAATAAAATCACTGAGGGCAATTATCACAAATGACTGTATTTCCTCGAGTGATAGCAGCTCTGAGTCAATCCGTCCAGCCAGAGTTGGATGACTGGACAGAGGGCGTGACAGCAGCCACTTCCCCTCGACGTCCAGTAAACTCCAGACTCTCAGTCCTGCAGGGAAACCAGCGTTTCTTAAGGTGAGTTCATCGACTGTGCAGGACTCAGAAAAGAAGACTTAGTTCCACTTTCTGTCTCTAGAAAAACTGTGATTGGTTCCTGAGATCAAACTCTGACGTGTTTCTGTAGACAGAGGTTTTTTTCTTGGTCACGTTCTTTCTGAGCGAGAGATGAGAGGTTTGATATTGACCTCATGTCTTCATGCAGAGCTGGAGTCATTGTTAGCCTAGCTTAGCATAAGGTCTGAAGGTACCCTGTCCGAAGTCCAAAGACACGTAAATGAAAAAACAACAATTTGTGTTTTTGGACAAATCAAATCAAAACTTTGGACAAAACTCCGGAAGGTGCTTCACAAACCTCGAACAACTGGAACCAAGTCACTTTCCTCCTTTGTTAAAAGGCTTCACAGAACAGAGACAAAGTGAGTTCTGTTGAGACCGAGAGAGCCTGGACCTCCAACATGGCTGCCAGGAAGTCCCCGAGGTGCCAGGTGGCAGGCTGACGAGGTGAGGTGCACCTTGTGGCCGTGATGATTCAGCGCTCACACATCAGCCTGCAGTCGGTGTAAAAACAGGTTTATCTTTAGAACGTAAGAGCTTAATAACATAATGGCTATGGAGCCAGTACTGCGTGTTCATATGATACTGCACACACAGTCGCACAGTGTGTGTGTGTGTGTTTTCAGAGTCTGTTCTCTTGCTCTGTGTTCAACTGTGATCTATAAAATGTAACTGACTGAGCAGTGACGTGACGCCCACGGCCATTACCAACGGATCAGGACTCATGAATCACAAACATCTCAAAGCTCGTGTCTGAAATCCAGCCTCAAACTGAGCAGCGACTCTGGAACAGACGCAGTAATAAGACAGTTTTGACCAAAAAACTTTAAATTATGATTTGCTCAGCAGCCAGCTGAAGCCTGTCTGAGGAACGTGGTGTGGAGGCTGCATTTCTCAACCTACTTTAATAATGGCATAAAATGTAAGTGGGGTGAAGCCGAGTTTCCGTCAGACCGCAGAACGCCATCGAGGGCGACAGGAACGCCGTCCCCGGTCAGCAGGATTGTTCCTGAGGTTGGCGGTTTGGCCCCGACGAGGCCGAGGCCTCCCAACCTCAGGCTGATTTGCAGTCCTTCATGGAAAACACATTGTGCGTTTCTGCGCTCGCCTGAGACGATAATGAGAGCTGGGCTGAGTCCGAATCTCCTGCAGGGCTCCGTTTACGGCTGACAGAGGGGAGTCTCTCAAGGATTCAGCAGAGGAAACAGAGTCAGAAGCAGAAACTGTCTGGTGCCTCAGAGAAGAGAGCCAGTGAAGACTCAGTCATTTACTGTGCGTGAGAAACGACGTGGAGCTGCAGACACTCGCTCTCTGTGTGAAACCCAAATAAAACCACATGCAATCATCCACAAATGGATTTACTGTTTACATGTACACACGCCTTCATCCGGTCACGTGTTCACAGAGTGTTGAGCCTCGCTCCGTTTCAGACCCAAACATGATCCAAACATGATCCGAACATGGTCCAAACATGATCCTCTC